>VZRH01001152.1:641921-664207 GCA_013397555.1 Urocynchramus pylzowi
GGAAAGGGAAAGGGAAAGGGAAAGGGAAAGGGAAAGGGAAAGGGAAAGGCTCTCCAGACTCCCAGCACACCTGGCCTGAGGCCGAAGGAACTCACAAGCCCAAAGCCATTTAAATTCAGCACTTTGTCAATTTTCCTGTAGACATCTCACTAAGATAAATTCTCCTTGCAAAGCTGATGGGAGTGATTTGAAAAACCAAGAGAGTCTTGAGCTGGGAAAACTGAATGCCACAGCTTCTCAGTGAAGCCCACAACTTATTGACACAACAAAGTTATAGAATGAGAAGCAAATTTATTCTGTATTATCTACTGGCAATGTAGCTCCTAAGATGCATTTTAAGGCAGCAGAAAGAATTTTATTCTCCAAAGCCTTGTAACTCAAGCATGCTGAAGCTGCCCTCACACAAATCAGCGATGACACATCTTTTCAACATCTAGGGCCAAAATTATTTCTAAAAGCATTGCAGGTAATTGCTACTGCTCTCATTCCAAACCACTGCTGTTTCCACTCTTTTACCATCACTGATGTAACCAACAAGTGTCAACAGCAAACATGGCCTGCTTCTGCAATGACTGAATTAATGGAAATAGTGCATTTCACAACAAGCAGCTCACCCCTATCAATGGCCATAGCCAGATCTTTAAGCAATTTACAGGAGATGTTCTATATTTCCAAGGTTTCTTGCATACTACTCAAACATCTGGGTACCTTCTAAAATAATTGGTCTGTAAGGCGTGGATTTTATTGATCTTTTTCACTGGGGTGGATTGGCCATGAGAATCTTTAAAACAATGATAGAAAATAAAATGCTGAAGCTGGTTCTCCTGAAGAATTTCAGAAAGATCAAATTAGGCCAAACCCTCTAATTTTGGTTTCAGTGGGGTCCCTTTTTAGTAGGGTTCCTTCTAGCAGGGTCCCTCCTTTAAAAGAGAAAGGAAATTAAAAATGAAAAACAGCACTGGGGAGAAGTTAAGCATGTGCTTCAAACTCACACATGCCAGGAAATTTGGAGTTAAAGGTGAAACTCCACCCTAAAGAGTTCCATATTGGAGATATTTCAGTGAACAAACGTAACATGTTCTGAAATACAAAGACCCAGTAGGGTGCACTAGGTATGGAGTTTCAGCCTTCACTCCAAATTTCCTAGCTTTTTTGAGGGTTTATTAGAGTTTCATACCCCAAGCGTTTAAGTACTCCAAGAAGTTTCCTCAGTGCAGCTCACCCTGATCCTTTTGGAAGCTGTGAGCAAGAACTCTGATGGTGTAGCCACCCATCCATTATTAATGAACCTGAAAACAACTTCTTGCAAATTTATGGTAATTTGGAGTGCTGAAATTACATGCAAACTAGGTAGTCTCAGTTGAGTTACCCTGAGAAACTTCAAAATTGCAAATCTACTCCGAACCAAACAGAAGGACAGGATTTCATTGACCCCAGCAGAGCACATGCTCCTAATCTTCCTCCATAGTATGTGGGTGCTGGAACTCTGCTCCAGCTGCAATGGAACAATCTCACAATTGCTTCTGACAGCAGTGGTTTGTAATTCTGGTCTAAACACTCTGTTATGGGGTGGGGATGTGTTCATCCTACATCTCAATGAATCTGGCTCTAAGGGAGGAAATGTGACAGTGGCTATCAGCGTCACACTTTTTTACAGCACAGCCTTCATGACCACCTTGCAAATATTGAAGTGGTTTCTGCATATCTCAGTAGCCCTGACAGGTCTGTTTGGGGCTCTGTGTCACTGCATCTCCTCAGAGCTCTACAGAAATTATGATCAGCATCTCCCTGAAGCCCCTCCATCCTTCTCAAATCACCCACAAACAAAGTTTTAGGAGTATATGATGATGCCAATGGGTGTCTTGATCTACCTCTAATGGAGAAGACATCACATATAGCATGAAATTGGCCTCACCAGTCACTCTTCATAAGCATGTCTTCGTGGTGGGCAGGTACAAAAGTGATGGGACAGCTCCACACTGTCCTGATCCTGGGGTGTTTGAGGGGCAATTAATTCACTTCAGTCAAGAGAAGATAAACCAAGACATCCTCTCAGTTTCCCCAGTCCCCTGCAAAGAAAGCCCAACTGAAATACTGTTTGCCCAAGTCCAGCAATCCAGGAGAGAGGCAAAGTCAAATGCACCCTGTTTGTGTGTGCTGTAAATGGAACACAGTGGAGGTGGCTGCTCTGCATTTCCCCAAGGGGCAGCTATTGCATGCAAGAATTGGGCTTAAATCCCTGTCAGAAAAGAAGTCTGAAGGATAGAATGGGAATTGCAAGTGTAAGTGTTGCACCTGGTTAAGCTTGCCACAGAACCATACTATGCACCTTTTTCAGTGTGAAAGGTGCATCCTCCTGAATTTATACAGGAGGTTCAGTTGACATTAATTAAAAACACAAAGGTCACCCACAACCAGAGTTGAAGAGAGGTTGTACACAAATGGCTATGGGAGAAAACCAGGGGGATTAACACAAGGCCCCACAGCATTAAAAGAGGCCTGTTGGACATGATCAAACTGTGAGTCTGTGTGAGAGATGGTACAATTTGAATTGGTCAGCAAAGAGAATAAACCAGCTCACACCCATGGCCACATTGCAGATTGTGGGAAGGGATGAGCTCCACCTCATTTGCTTAACCAGAGGCTGGTAAGGTGTTGCTGGAAAGCATCCATGGGGCAGCTGATCCTAGAGGATGTGGTGTTGCCCAGCAGCAGGGGGAAAATTCAATCCCTCTCCAATCTGCAAACTCTGCACTTGCAAATCTTCCACGTGAGGTTTCAGAGACAAACAGGTCTGCATCAGCACTGGGGATATAATAATACTTTAATCTGTTGTCTCCCACAAGGATCTTAATGATCTCTGATAGTTTACTCCATAGATTTTATAGGCCCCCTTCATCCCAAGCATCCTGCAGTTTGACCAGACAGTGATCTTTTTCCTTAATGGATAACATCCATGAAAGAAACCATGAGTTCTATGAGTCTTGGCGAAAAAATGTTTCTTGAGAAAAGCTGTTGGAAAAGTTGACTGTGGGTCAAGCTAAATTGAGCAAACTCCTACTGTTTCTAGGGTGTGGAATCATATAGAAATAGTTTCTTTAGCACTGCAGTCCTGTCTGTATCAGAATTCAATACTAGACTTATAAATGTCAGTTGCTAGCATGGGAACAGATGCAACTCCTCCCAGCTGATTAACATCCCTGACATCTGGAACAGAGGACAGAATAAACAGAGAGAACAGAGGATTTCCTGTTGGGACTTGGCTTTTGGGTGACAACTACCAAGATACAGCAGCTCCGTCCTTGACAGCATTACTCTTCGCCTCCTAAACAGCCCTGGAGCTGCTAATTAAAGAACTGGACATTTAACACTGAATCCCTAGACAAAAACTCAGGTATTTGCTATATGTCTGTCTGATACCTATGTGAATGCAGGCATCCTTGATGTCAAGAGCTGCACAATGGTCTCTTCGAGGCAGGGGATTAAGTTCTCAAGCTCCCGGAACTGAAGAGCTTTGAAGAATTTCTTCTGTTCTTTTTAGTGTTTAGGATTAAGTAGAAATTAGTGCTTTATTGGGAATCAAGGAGTGTTTCTTACAACTTCAGCTCCTGGAAAAGGGCATTCAGTGTGCCTCCCTCCTCCAGGGTAAGCTGACCATGTTTTTCAAGTACGTCTCATGAAGAGATTTCCAGCAGAAGAGAAGGAAAAGAGGTTGAGCTGGTACTCCATGGAAGAGCCCTGAAGTGCAGATCAGTCACCTGTCTGTGGCTGCCCTGGGCTATGGATTAGCCACCACCTCCTCCTCCTCCTGATGCTACTGCTTTGACTTGGCCCTCATGCCCTAGCCCAGTGTGCTCACACACAGCTCTGTCACACCCACTGCTGCTCAAAACCACTATGGAAATTCCTACAAATGGGTCAGGCATATATTTTAAGTCTAATTTATGTATGCCTGGAATGTGGTGTGACACGATGCGAACAGAGCTGAACTGTCCAATACAAGTGCTAGAAAAGGACACAGAGGCTCCAGCTCTCAGGGAGGGCTGGAACTGGATGATCTTTAAGGTTCCTTCCAACCCAAATCATTCTGTGTTTCTATGATTCCTTGGTTTGGTGCCAACCTGAGTTTGCTGCAAATGGACCAGAGCTAGTACAGCTCATCCTGCCCCTCATTTAGACAGAAATGAAGGGCTGTGAGCCTTTGGGGCACACACACGGAGATGTTGGGAAAGTCTGTCCCCAGGACAGTTATTCTGGGGTGATTTCCAGCAAGTATTTGGTAGGCCATATAGACAGAGGGAGTTTGAAGAGACTCCAGTACTTTTACTGCTTCAGGAATTTCATCAACGTTTTCCTAAGAAGGCACCGAGGGGAATGCTTCCTTATCTGTCCATGAAATCCTGTGGTGAAGCCTGATGTGCAAGCCCAATATTACATAAAAGGAACGTCTCAGTTAACCATAGGATGGTGCAAGAACTCACCACATCAAATGGCATTTACCAAGCATGATTTCCTATGATCCCTTGCTTCTTCTTTCAAGTTCTTTGAAAAGCAGCCATGGTAGGTGTCATGAGCTCAAAGTCTTCCCTGTTTTGTAACCAGCAATATACCAAATAACACAAAGAATGAGTCTTTTTGGCAAGGGTGTTTATTCTTGCTCCTTCCCTTTGTATTGGGCCAAACTGTATGATCTTAGCATGTTCTAATTTCCCGGAATTGCAGAAAAGCAGAACAATATTTGTAAACCTTCTGCTGGGACAAAATACATTTTGTCCCACTCTCATGAAATAAATGAAAAGAAGTGAGGCAGATATTCTTGGATAAAGCCTGCTGTGTGGCTAATGATAACCAGTCCTTTGCTTTTTTTCCTGCAGGCTATTAAAAAAAGAGGAGAGATGATCTAGTTGGTACCACAATGTTTATGGCTTTTCTGCTGAGCAGCTCTGAGAGCAGAATTCCCATTCTTACTGCTGTCCCTCGGACAAACTTAAATCTCTGCCACCTTACTATGGCATGGAACATCAGCTTTTTGGAGTTAAATATTTTTGGAGAGGTGCCACAAAGACAGGCAGGAAAGAGAAGAGAAACCAACCAGCTGTGCTGCTGGGATCAGCTCTGAAGTCACCACAGTTTTACCACCACAGTGACTGAATGACATCATCAAAGTACCTGAGCCCTTTGTCCCAGGTGCCCAAAAAGATCACAAGAAAATTGTAACACAGATCAGAGGTGTCTTGGAGCTGTTCCAGTGGTTATCACTTAGGCACAAAGCACCCACAGTGTTTTTTGTATCAAGGCTCAGAGCAACTCTGTCCCAGGATGAAGCTTCATGGACTGGGACTCATAATAAGAAGAAGAAAAGTGGCTGGGAACAGATAAATCATCTTTTGGGGATAAAGAGGCACTGAGGAGGGTTCCTGTTTATTACAGCATTAATCAAGCATTAGCTCTTTTTGGTTGGTTCCAGAGGACAGAAGTATTTCATGAATAAGCTCTGCTTGGTGAACAGCTGGCTGCAACTGCTGACACCGAGGGTGTGAAAGAACAAAACCCAGTACCAAGGAAGACTCTGAAAAGTCTTTATAAATAAAGTTCAGGAAACTTTTCATTGGTACCATTTCATTTTTCTTCCCTCCCTTTCCTCACCAGATTGAAGGATCTTTGCCCTTTCTTCTGCTATTGTTGGACTGAACTTTGGTGGAGGAAATACATGAAATGAGATGTGAGTTCTCCATGGCTGCAACATCTTCACTGCTGTGGTGCAAGGTCTGCACTAGTGGGGACTGAGGACTCTTGGCCAATGAAAGCGATGACAAGAGGGGCTGGGGATGCAAAATGGGCCCAGATGGTGCAAACCAAATTTTTACTTTGTCACTAGTTGACATGGAAATCTCTCTCAGGGGATGATGCTGACAGCAATACCAAAGCCAAACACAGGGTTTGAATCTTCACCCCTGTAGTCAGTAAAGGCTTTGCTGCCAAAATCACTGCCCTAAACCTGTATTTGTTAACCTAAGTTCCCAAAGCAGTGTGAGACAGGGTTACAAACTTCAGTGATAAATCCACAGGTCTAACTGCTCTATTTTGCCTTACTGAGTACAAACACTCATCACAGCAGTGAGTTTGAGCTCAGCCAAAGCACATCAGCCACCAAATAAAGGCTCCAGAGACATGGAATTTCTCCTACTGCCCTCTGTGATTTCATTACCAATGATCAATGCTGCAATGCAATGTCTGTGCAAAGATAAATAAATTAAATCTGTTACAAAACAAATAAAATCTTTGGAGCATCTCTGGATTTTCTGAAATTCTAGGCTGTGGAAGAGGATCTTCAGGGCTCCCTACTCTTTCAGGTCAAGAGGAGGTTTTTCTCAAGTCAAAATGAACCTATAGAAGATCTGTGAGATCAAGGCCATGAGATCTAAGTCCTCCAGACAAGCTCAGCCAGGTGGTTGTCTCCAAATTGTATTATGCTAGTCACAGAACAAGTGATAAAAGGGTACTATCAGATTAAAAATAATGTATTTTTTTCCTAAAAATTGTATTAGTTGCTCTAGCTAACACCTCGAGTTCTCAGAACTACAGTGTTAAAGCAATCCAATTTGCATTATGCCTTTGATGATATTTGCTTAGTTGAGTTCCTCTCCATTTGAACAGTATTAAAAATTGGTATTTTTCCTTTTAATGTTTTCAAGCATTAATATTTAAAGAATTTCCTCATTTGAGCTTTGTTCACTGGTAAGTGACTGAAGTCAAACTGAGCTAGAAGGATTTTTTAAACAACAACCTTGCTGGAGTAAAAAAAAAAATTGGCTTTTCTTTCCAACTTAATTATGTGTATTTAAAGCTCCAGTAGAGCTGATAATGTTGTTTAAAATTTTCTCTCTGTTAAGGAAGCTATAAATATAGCCTGAATTGCTGCAATGGAAGGGACTCCTGAATAACTCATACTTTCCTTCTTTACCTGAACTTTAGTGTTGGGTATTCTGACCATTTAGAAGTTTCCCCTCTATGACTCCATGAATTACCCTAAAAAAACTGTAACATGGAACGCAGACAACAGAATTTCAGCTTTAATCTTCATCTTTTCTGTGCTTATACTTCTAACTCATTCACAAGAAACACCTTATTACTTAAACATACTAACTTGTCTGTATTTGGAGCAATTGTAGGTACACGGTACCCACCTGAAGCAAGTTATTTGACCATGCCACTCCTCAGACTGCAGCCCAAGGAAGCCTGAGCTGAGGAGCTGAGGATTTTATGAGCTCACATCCACCCACAGAGAGCTGCCCTGCAATGAAGTAGCATTACCCCTGTTCTCATTTATATGTAGAAAGGGGCACAGAAGAGTTTCATTATCCACCTAGAGTGTGCAACAGGAACCTGGTACCCAGCTCCCTCCTCACAACCCCCAGACTCAGCTGCCCCTCCAGAGTAGTGCCCACAGAGAGCAGTACACAGCAGTAAGAGTATGGAGTTACCTATCTACCTTCAAAGAAGTGCTACAGAATTAAAGTCTACCTAAGAGTATTCATGTTCTGTTTCATGCCTGAGGGCCTTTTCCCTCTCCAAATACACATGAGCATTCAGTGACATCCAATCCCCACTCCTCAGAGTCTGGAGTTAAAATAAACTGTGCACTGTTACAATATACTGCTCATAGCCAACAACTAATGGGTCTCTCAAAATTGGCTGCTTCAGTCTTTAGCACAGATTTTCCTTAGTCTGGCTGGAGAATGACAATTCAGGGGTAAGACACTGCTGAGACCATTACTGAGATTGCATTTGGAGAACTGCAATGTGAGCCAAATACTGAGGGGAAAAAAAAGAAAAAATTCATTAAACTCCAAAGCCCATAATAGCAACAATGAAAGGGTTCAACAGCCAGCAGGATGATCGATACCTAGACAGATATTCATCAATATGATCATAAAAAGAAATTGCCTACCTGTAAGGAGAATATGGGTCAAAGCAGGTCTTGGTGACTTCTGTTATCTCTGGGTTGCAGCACTCCCCCCCATCGAAGTTGTACCTCTCATAATTACAATCCATGTCGCACACCCCGTTCTGCTTCTTCTTGTTGAAGAGCGCGTGGCGGACGTGCCGGCAGTCCCCGCCGTCGTAGCCCGTCAGGGTGTGGTTGCACTCGGGGTCACAGTTCTCGTCCCCAATCTTGCTGATGTCGCAGTTGGCCAGGATGAGCCGGTGGCGAAGGGAAGAATTCTTCACCTCCAGCACCTCCAGCTCCCAGGTGATGTTGTAGCGGCTGAAAGCCTCGTTCAGGTGCTGGTGCTGGAACTCGATCTGCTGCTGGCTGACGGTGGGGTTCCGGTGTTGGTCGTCGTACAGATTCACCACACGGTAGCGCACGGTTTTGTTGCGGCGGAACCTGGGCAGTTTGTTGTAGCTGGCGATGACGTCCGTGTTGTCACACACTGTCTGTCCGCAGAGAGGAGGGTCCAGGCTGGTGTCCAGCAAATAGCCGTGGTGGTAGCTGAACTTGGTCTGAGGGCTGCTGCCGTCCTTCATGGGAGACCAGGTGCTTTTCACATTCAGTAAACTGTCTTGAAGAACGAGCTGAGGTAGGGGCGTGTCTTGCCTGTGAATCGCCTGCTCCATGTCCAACAAGATCTCCTTTTGAGATCGGGCTGTCCTCCAGAGGCTGAAGTGCTCCACGTAACCCCGATAGTTCTGGTTCAGGGCATTTCCTCCCAGCATGAGCACCTTGCACTTCAAGGTCAGCAGACTGAAGATGCTGCCCACTTGCTCTCCACTTGTGGCCACCTGGGCACCGTTGACGTAGAGTCTCATCAGGCGCCCGTCGTAGGTGGCAGCCAGGTGCACCCACTGGTTGGGGAGGTAGCTGCGGTGTGCTGCAATGGTGGTGACTTTGCGAGCACGGTCTGTCTTCAGCGAGAAGAAATAGCGGGGGTCTCTGTTCCCCTGGTCACTGACGGTGTTAATCCCCAGGACCCAGCCTCGGTCACGGGAGGTGTAAGAACATTTGTCATACAGTCCTATGTGCCCCCAAAAGAGAAATATGAATAAATAAGGATGACAGAATGAAGGCGTTAGTCTTTAAATTGTGTAAATATATCTCTCTAAATGTATATACACACACTCACCTACATCTGTTAGATAGTTAGTGCACAAGGAAGACTTTAAATCATCTAGTGCACCATTGTGGGAGGTCATGTCAAGACTTCCTATTAAAGGTAAAGATTTGCCAGTGGCAAGTACAAATGGGATTCCCTTTTCCTGACCAAAGTCCAAAACTTTTCTGCAAATTCCTATCAGCAAAACGTTGGACTGTGCATTTGCTTACTCCCTTCCCTCAAGCCATTCATCAGTGGTTGAAAACAAAAACAGTCTTGAGAACCAGTCCCTGCTGATGTCACTCATCCCTCATACCCCTGAACCGTGTGTCTAATAAGGTCCAGAAGGGAAATAAATACAAAATCTAAATTCTGCACATTTTGAGAAACACTGAGCAGCTGCAGTCACCTTGTTAAGTTCAAGCACACAAATTCTACAGAGTGAATGGTATGTGTTCAGGCTGCCTTCAAAGCCATACCCAATAAAAGCCAGTAGGCACATGGCATACACTGGTATACACCACGCTGGAGAAGGGCAAGAAATACACACAGATGGATATCCACAGAAAGATGGACATTCAGAAAGGTTTCTGCTCCTTCACAGGCACACTTCCTAACAACTCGAGGCTCCATGGAAAGATTTCTCTCCCAAAGGGTAGATCCATACTTAGAGCTCTCTCACCCAGCCCTCAGACAGCTCCAAGCAGTGGACAGAGCCCGCTCCTCCCCAGTTTGGGACACAAGGCTTGGCAAGTTAAAGACAGACATTTCCATCCTTCAGTCCTCAAAGGCCAAGGGCTGCAGGGACACCCCTCACCAAAAACAAAATCATTGGAGCTTTCAGCACCAAATGGCCTTTCTACTATCAGCACATAGAAAACAATCCTTCCCCAGAGCCTCCACTTCCAAAAGCCTAAAGGAAAATCATAAATCTCTGACAGTTCAGTCCTCGTGAAAAGACTAAATATCCCCTTACCTCACCCCTGCACCCTCACCCTCCCCTCACTACAACCAAATAACATCTTCGGCTTCTGACTAAGTTGCTCAAGAGCCATCTGTTAACAATCACTCATTAACAGTGCAGTCTTGTCTAGTATCAACAGAGCAAAGGTTACAGGAGCATTCACTGTATTTTTCCTCCCCTCTCCCAGCACCCACCTTCCCCCCTTCTCCTCACACCCTGCCCCTCTCCACCTCCTCCCCCTGTAAAAAAAACTCTTCTGATGGGAAAGTTAAAAACATTTAAACGGGCCTTTTTTTCTGCATGCTGGTATTTTGCTAGGGATTCTGAGCTCCCCCTTTTCCTGTTTCCTTTGGAAGAGAGATCCCAGAGTTCGGAAGGTAATGTGTTTATTCATCTGTAGGGTGCACTCAGTTCAAAACCTTTTCAAGACCAGCTTCTGGTTTGTACTGCTACTTCTGATCATGAGAAAGGAGAGGAGGAGAACCAGAGAAGGCAAAAACAAATGCTAAAAAAATGACATTTGCCAGGATGGGCATTTACCCGGGGAACTTGTGATACGACAGCCAAAGTTACCAATAACCTTCTGGAATCTGTTTTTGAAGTGTTTTTAAGTTTTTCTTTAGGAAATAAATACTTTTACAAAGCATTCATTTTCAGATGGATGAGAGCCCATAAAAGTCTGTATTTTTATGCATCTCAAATGAAGGCATTGTCCAATGATAGTGGGTGGATAGTACTGCAATGAATAAGAAGACAGCTGGCAAGACAAGTCCCTCTCCCAAATAAGTCATAAAAATCTCAGCTTATTGTAATAAGACCATTAGAGCTGATCAGGCATTTTGTAAGAGAGTTTTTGCCTGCCAGGAAATGCCAGCATGGTGAGAGAAGAAAAAGTGATGCAGAAATGGGCTTGTCCCAACAAGTCCCTCTGAGAATCTGCATGTCTTCAACATGGCCAGGGGAACCCCAGGGACTCCCTGGGCTGTTTTGACTGAGGCAGAGGAGGACAACTCATCCCTGCCCCAATTCCCAAAATCTCCAGTCTCATTTGCCATCTCCAGTCACCAAATCCTCCAGGTCTGTGGATCACAAAGCAGCTGCACACACATAAGCTGCCCCATCTGTTTCTTCAGGTATCCAAGATCCCCACAGTTGGATGGACAGCTGGAAGTCCTGGAACAGGTCTCCAGTTCCAGGAAAGTCCACCATACAGTCTTTAAGGGTCAAGAATTGTTTGCTCTTTACACTGACCGGGGCTAGAAATATTCCCCCAAAGAACTGATAAATTATTGAGGGATGGAAATCCAGTTTCCCAGGCAGCATTTAAAGAACATCTTCCTCTCTCTGAAGGGCTGCATGATGCTGGTGATTGACCTCAGCTGAGCATGAGGAGCTGCTGGAGGAATACTACAGAATAGTAGCAATCCTCCCTTGCCTTTGAGCCTTTAAACCCTGATGTGATGCAACGTGTCTTGAGTTGGGCTCAAACAGCTGCCATGAATTCAAGATTTACAGGGAGCCAAAGAAGGACAGGAAAAGAAAAAATCCAGTGACAACAGGGACACCACTGAACACACCAGTATGAAAGCTGATGAACTAAAACACTCTACTATTCCAGTTCCTTGTATTTTCTAGTTTAGGGCAAAGGTCATTACTGAATCCTTATGCCATGTACAGTATTATTTTCTCAAACTTTTACTATTGCAGACATCCAACTCTTGATGAAAAGATGGATTGAGCACAAGCCTTTCAGCAGCAAGAGTTTGTTTTATTCTTAAGAGAAAGGAAAAAATGTAAAAAAAAAAAAAGGACAAGAAACCCACACTCCCTTGTGCTGGGATAAGAAACCCAACTCTCTTGCAAGTTGTACCAGTTCCTTATGACCCTCTTTTGCTTGAACACTTCACCTATTTTCCCAATCCTTCACTCTACTTTTGGCTTTGGACTGAGGATCCTCGGGCTAAGGGAGTGTCACTTTTCCGTTTTGTCCCCAGCACAATGAAACTAATTTCAGCTGGGACACGGGATGTCATAATAAAAGAATTTATTACTTCTTCTATGACAACTAATAAGGGCAAAGCCATTGGAAGAGGGACATGTGAAATAATTGCCAGAACTTCTGAAAACTGAATAATTTGATGTTTTCACAATTTATTTCAATTTAGTAAAAGGTTCCATAGCCGTGAGTTATTTCTCAGACATAATTAAGAACATTTTAAACAAGAAGAGGCCTCTTGTACCCCAAACAAGGCTGGTTTTGAGCAAAATCACCCCACATAATGGTTGACACTCCAAATTTCAAGTCAGCTGTGACCACAACCAACATTTACATGAAAAATGTACAGAGTTTAAATTCTCATTTACACTGAGAATTCTTTACAATAATGCAGTAAAGGACATTTTTAGCTACTTAATATCTCTTTACCAACCAAAGAGGCCTCATGGTAAATGAGACACAGCCAATGACTGAAAAACCACAATTTGGCGAATGTGCCTGAAGTTTCTGAGCCAAGAAATGGTGTGAAATAAAACTGATGTTTGTTTTCCCCACAGAAATTAGATTAAAAAAATATGTACAAGCTTCATACAGCAGCAAACAGTTTTCTTCACTTCTGCTTGCCCTGAGTTGCTAGAAAGGGATGGAGCTCCAGCTGAGTAGAACACTGACAGCCCTTCTTACTCCTTAGTCTGAATGATTTTTTCCTTCTAAAGCTCTTGTTCCTGAAGCCCAAGGGATTGAAATGGAATTTTACATTTAATTAAAAAGAAAAGAAAAAAGAAGAGGTGCTAGTTCAGCTTTCCAGCAAGAGGCTCTGGAAGCCTCCCTTCCCCACAAAGGAGTGAGTCACTTCTTGGAGGACTTTGGAGTAGCACACAAACAGAGGAAGATGCCACATTCCTTTATCCTTGGCCAGAGACAGACTTCAATGGCCCACAAGGCTTCTTCCAGTCCTATGATGTTTGTCCCTTATAGGAAAAGTAAATTCCTAGGCATCAAAGTAGTGGGGAAAGCTGGATAATTCAACTCCAGCAGCTCAAAGCCAAAAGCGGAAAATGAGAAAGACAGTCTCCCTCTTTCCTTTTACAAGCAAAATCTCAGTTCTTTGGCTACTGACCCACAATAGCTCCACCACCACTGTCCATCTGACCTCTTCCAGGACCCCCTAACCAACTTTATGTTAAGGCATGTATGACCCACTTTGTTTTCAGGACTTTTCTGGGGATTTAAATAGAGCCACATCCTTACATGGGGTCTGTGCACTGGGCAGGGTTTGGCAGCATGAGCACAGCACGGAACATCAGCTGCTGAACTTGTGGGAGACAGTCCTGGGTGAGGACAGGAAGCATTGCTGTAACTGGGATGGGAGCAGAGGAACAAGAACTCACAGCTGAAGGCTGCTGGAGCCAGAAGCAGCACTCTGTGGGCAGAGTTTGACAGAAGAGAGGCTGGAGTAGCCCATACAAGCTGCTGTAACCCACTGTAATGCTATAAATAACATCCTCAGGGCCTCCTCCTCTCACTTCAGTGCCATTTCTTATGTCTGGATAACAGCAATCTTTGCAGCGACCAACCCAGCCATAGAATGAACTAAGAATTTCATTCTTCATGCAGGAAAAGTTTCCTCTCTTTGCTGAGCAATGGGAAGTGGGGGGAGAGTGAGAGGGGGAAAGGCAAAAGAAAAAGTAAAAAAAACCCAAAAACCTTGTTATGGTTTCATTTCCAGGAGGGTGAGGTGGGGGAAGGGGAAGAGGGAGCTCAGTTTGACTTTGAACACATCAGGTGCTGCAGAGCCGTCAGAGCCACGCAAGGCAGAACAGAAAACAGTGCCCTGCACTTCTGAAAGTTGGCCGTGCCTGTTTTGCTGGGAGACTCCAACCAGAGGTGACAGGACTCAGTTATGAAAGGGGAATTTAGGTCAACAATCAAAGCTGCAGTCAGGGGGCCCAAGAACAGGGAGCTAAAGGTTGGGGCTGTTTTTTTCTTTAGCATGCTTTAATCGTTCAGTATCAAAGCGCAGAAGAACGCTTGAAAGAGCAAATATTCTACAGGAACCTATAGAAAGCTTTTATCTGTCCAGAGGAAAATAATTAAAACCGACAGATTTGGGTTAAGTATCCCCATGTTCCATGCAATTGGATAAGTCAGTGAAGATCCACTGGAGCAGTTCTTGAGTTCTGCACTGGATATTTCATGGTGTGACGTTGAACCCAATATACTTTTACAAAGGGGAGAAATAATCTCTCCTTTCCTTTGCTGTGCTTCCCCCAGCCCCACTTCCTTCCACAACAGTTAAATAATTCAAAGTCCAGAGTACTTAAGGCAACATCTCTGTCTATACCATTTCCAACACAGCTAAGAGGCCTCCTGAGGTCACCCCCTGAGACAAGGAGTGGTTCAAGAAATCCACCTAAGGCTTGCTCAGGTGGCAACATACTACTTAAAGAGCAAAAAGGGGATGTTTGCTGCTGCTATCAATCTAGCTGAATTCACACCAGACTTTATCCTTTACAAGATATGCTAGAGGATTCAGACCTGAGAGAGAGTTCTTTTTGTTCTGCCGTGAAAGACAAGAACTTCATCGTGTAGAAATACAGAGTCTAATATAGCCATGCCTAATTAACACTGAGAATTTAGCCCAAGGCTCTTTAAAATCAAAATCGTTATATCAGTGTAATTTAGCATCAAATTAAGCATACATTGTGTACTGTTTCTCAAATTCCCAGTCACTCATTTGCTCAATGAGTGACTTGAAGTCTGAAAACAGGGAGGTGAGAACAACTACAGTAGTGAGACATGAATTTATAGCTGGTTAGTTATGAACATTACATAAATCCTTCCCTGTTGATAACAAAATCATGTGGGCTGCAAGAGAGCAGCCACTGGCATGGACAATCATATTAGTGACACTCCAGTGAGCCTATTGTGGGAATACACCCGCTAACAGTATAGAAGAGCTTACTGCAAATAAATCTGGTAGGCTGGGCTTAGTGAGAAATTACAGATTGTGAGGGTTTTGAGGTATAAGTGAACACACAGCACAGGGCAGAGAAGGAGCTGAGTCCTTGAAGTGTTATAACAGGGCCAGCCCAGGGCTGGGTATGGCTTTTCCAAGGGCTCCTTCATCTATGGCCTCAGCATAAACAAGGGTTAGTGGGAAGGTTTGTCCTTATCTAGATCTCCTTCAGCATTTCACAATAAAGCTGCAGGACCAGTGGAGACTGGTGCTTGGTGAATAAACTGTTTATGATCTAATAACCAGCTTTAGGCGGCCTTTTAGATGGACAGAAAAATGCACATCCTTCACAAAGGTCAAACTTCAGTCCCTGCTGAAGTCTGGGAACATGGGAACATTCCAGACAAGGGTAAGGATATTGTAATACCTGCAAAACTATTTATTCTCCTGCCTTGTTCTGAGAAACCACTGAATATTTTTGGATGAAGCTTGGAAAACCAGTATGGGTCCATGTTATTAGAGATGATTTAACACACACAGGTATAGAACAGTGAAAATAGTAGAGACAGGCTTCTCTTGGATCCTGCTTAAAGTCAAACTCTGATGTTCCATCAGGAATCACTGCTGTATGTCACAAATATGGGAGGCTTTGCATCCAGCTTGATTCATACAAGAATTCAGGTTTTTGGCTGCCAATTTAGACACTGTAGTATTAAGACACTCAACTTATTAAGAAGTTGAGTTTAGTGTTTATGAAAACCCAGATAACCTTCAAATATCAGGAACGGAAAGCACTGAGCAAGTTTGTTGGTTTGGCTGAAAGGGATCATCACACACCTCTGAACTCCCAACTTTATCTCTGCTCACTGCCCAGCAGAAACAGATTACAAATTAACCCTCCCATTGTACCTGAGGCAGCTGATTCACCTCCAGAGAAATCCAGCATTAACACCATTCCCACTTGAAAAGCAGGTGTTGCAAAACACATGGATACACATCAGGAGGAATGCATGGAAACCATTCATCTTTCACAGACACATGCACAGCACACACAAACCTGAGAAAAAGGACATGAAGATAAAGGCACAGCAGCAGAAGGGTCACTGGACTCACACAGATTAAGGTACCCAGCAATGTTTGGTGGAACACAAGTCACTTCTGCTTCCACATCTCCTCTTCCTCCCTGAGCTGTTTGCCAAACACTATCAAAGCTATCAAAGCTCTACAGAGAAATATACTCTCGCTCACACTGAGTGGCTTTCCTCCCCTTTGTAAGAGTTGATGTTTGAGAGCAACCACAGAGTATCTTCTGTGGAAAGAACAGACACATAATACCATAACTTCCAGGCAATCTAAATGATAAAGAGATATTTCTGGGCTCCTTTTAGAAAACAGCAGAGAGAATTGATCATAAACTGGGTCAAGATAGGTCAGCATACCTCAGAGCAGATCAGATGGCCAGAGCATCCCAGGAGGAAATATCCTCCTGGAAGGATTATTAGGGGCACATCTGTGCCATCAGATGACCGTGCACAATACCCATCAGCTCACGGGGAGTTCAATATGGCATTTCCTTTCAAAATGTGCTTTGTGTCTGACAAGCAGTGCAAGTCAATCAGCTGTGGCAGCGCCCGAGCCCGGAGCGGGGCTGGAAAAGCGCCCGACACGCTGCCCTGCACGGCCAAAACGCAGGGCTGGGAGACGTGGAGCCCTGCACATGAGATGGCTTGTGGTGCTGATCAAAACACACAGCCAGGATTAAAGGGGGGACAACAACATGGCTTGTTTTGCTTTTTAGAATTCCCTTGTCTCTGACCTTTACAGCAGCTTTAGGGCAGCGCTGGAACCAGCTGAGCAGTTACTACTCCCAGCTGCAGCCAGGAGAGCTTTTACACCATTGCACAATGCATGTGTGTTTGCAGGGGGGAGGTTAGGGCTGGAGAACAAAGGAGGAAATCTAGTGGCACCTAAATCAAACATTATGATCAATGAGGGAGTGGGAAGAGAACCTGGGGAGCAGGGACAACCTTACAACCTTTCCAGGATCAGACAGATGGCCAACATCCACATTATTACAGAAACAAAACAAAAACAAAAAATTCCATGAATGCAAACTAGGGCACCCTGCGAGGAGACTGTAAAAATCACATCATGATAGCTTAGACTTGTCTTTGTAATTGAGGGGCATTTCCACATGAAACAGTTCTAGTTATTTAATTGGATTTTGAGAACATTCTTGGGCAGACACTTTGTGAGTGCAAAACTGAGTAGTTCCAGTGCATTTACACTGATTTATACCCTGCAAGGACTTTGCCTTGTGAAAATTAAATATCTTATTGTAAAAATATCTTAGATCTTATCCAGACTCAAATATCTTATTGCATCTGGCTTTCCCATATGACTGTATCTTTCCTGTACTAATAGAAACAACTGAGGCATTTATCAACCTTCAAAGAACTGACTCCAAAACAATCCACAGAGGAGGAGGCTGCAATAGCAGTGGGGAGAAGGGAGCTGATCGTGCCTGTTTTCTGCTGTCGCTTATGAAAGGGATCCAGGCCTTCACTAATCCTGACTATTTCATGCCTCAAATTCCCTGCTCCATACTTGCACACAAGTTCCAAACCCATACACAAACCACAGAGATATTTCTGCTTTCTAGGAAACGTCCTACTGAAAAAAAAAACCCTGCCTCTCTAACATGATATAACTATTATAGCATGCATTCCAGATAGGCTGGAATACTAACTAAGTCTACTAACCTAAGTATAGAATTTTAGAGCTTTATTATTCTGCTTGGTTTGAATCCAATTTCATTTGTTTTGGTATGATTTTCCTCCTGGAAATACCTGAGCCTGTATTTCTGCTCTACAAATACCAGTGATCACTTGATCTGTGAGCACAAATAAATAGACATCTAAAAGCAAATTCTCACACAGATACTCATGATGTCTTAGAAGTGCACAGAAACAAATTCACACCTATTAAACCGAAGACTGGAGCTGCGAAAATTCAGCCTTTAGTTCTTAAAGGACAAGATGGGACAGCGATGGGCAAACCTCCAAAAGGTCACAATTCTGCTTCGCTTTCCATAAGTGTTGCCAAAGCTAAATCCTTCTCGAAAGTAATTGACCTTCTCAAGTCTGCAGAACTGGGAGAAAAATGTAAAAGAAACAAGCTACCTTGGAAGATTTTTGGCAATTCTTTTATTTAGCTGAGCAGCAGGAAATATCATATGTCCAACCTTTCTTATGTTATTTCAGCCCTTCTACTTCTGGTTAAATTTGGAAGCAGAGCAATGAAGACTAACAAAACACCATGTACAGGCATGATTTTCTTTGTGCAGGGACCTATATACACACGTGCACATGGCTTGGAGGGAGCAGACTGGGGCATTTGGAGCACTTGGCTTAAATTTGAGTTTTGAGGAACAGTCTCCAGCTGGGGATGGCTCAAATGAAATGAAATCCTGTCTCAGAACACTAATTAGCTTCAACAGGGTTTTGGTCAATGTTTGCAACTCAGTTAAACTCACAGGAATAGGTCACTCCAGTATCCTGCATCCCCTGGACTGGTGTTCTGCCCTGAGAGTGAGGCAGACCACCCAGCAAGGGAATCACAAGTTAAAGTCACTCCTAACTTATTCTCTGCTTTCTCATCCACTTTGTTTTTAAGGGTCTGCTGTGTTGGCTTCACATTCCTGCCATTGTCAATGGTCCTGCTTCCAGAGGGAAACCTTAATTTTTGCTCCCCCGAGTCTATTCTGGAGGTAAACTCTCAGCATCATTGAGGTCAACAATAAAGCTCTTACAACCTTCAATGAGAAAAGATTTCAGTCTTGTTTTTCAGGTGGTTTTCAGACAGTGCACTGGACTGCTTCAAAGGGGAGAAGTCAAGTCATTGCTCAGAACATCATTCTGGAAAAAGGTGACAATATCTAAACAGGATTAAAAATACTATAAGAAACACAGCCTTACAATTCAACTGCAGTGATGGTGAGGAAACCCTACAATCAGCTGGAATTATTGTGGTGATCAGAAATATCCTACCAGTGTCAAGGAGAGCCCATAGAAATTAAAAAGAGAGAAATTAAAAGATTTGAAATTAGTATCTTAGTGCTGCTTGTGCTTTACTGTTGGCTTCAACCATTTTTCCAGTAATAGCAAAAAAACCTCAGAGTACTCTGACGTTAGAAGTTCTTAGACACAATATGGGTGATCACTGAATTAATTCCTCTTTAAAGACTTTTCAGTTTGGAAAAACAATTAGTTCTATATTGAAAGCTATGGTGACAGATATTCCACCACTCTGCTCAGACAGGTTTTTCAATTACTGACTGCTCCCAAGGCTAAAACACTGCTAAAATACTCTGTTCTAAAGTTGCTTAGTCTCCATTGGATCCATTGGATTTACTCATATCCTCTAGTATTCATTTCCAACCCACAATTATCAGTTCAATATTCCCAAAATATTATTTTAAAGATCATGGTGATCAAGTCACCTCCTAATCTTTGAGTCCAACACTTCAAGACTTGTAACAAATCACATAATTATTGTCACCACTGATTGTTTTCTCTCTAAATCCTCTTCCATACAACATCCTTCTTAAACTGTAGACACCAGAATGGGACAAAGTGCTTTGGCAACAGCCACTCCAGTGTTGTTACAGGGGTAACACAACCTCCCCAGTCCTGTTCAATATCTCCTTGTTTACCCAGCCAACGATGACTCCAAACCTTTGGCCACAGCCCCACATTGGCAGCTCACATTTACATGCTTTATCTATTCCAACAGGCAGTTGCTGCTCCATGTTCAGCTTCCAGGTGAAAGATCCTTTCCTCCCATCCATCCTTTGTATGTGACCTGCTGCCCCTCTCTCTATATGAATGACTTCACATTTGGCTTTACTCTAATGCATAGTTTTCATGTTCTCAGCTTTTGAAAACACCCAACTGAGAGTCCTGTTTTGGTCATTGTTTACCACTCCCTGCACTCTGCAACATCTGCAAATTTTATCAGCACTGATTTTGTTTCCTTGCAGGTTGTTGACAGAAAATATTAACTAGTAAAGAGCCAAGATTGCATTGTGCTGAATAGGAGGGAATGTGGCCAGAGTCACACTGTTCAGGCAATGGCTCTGTTTTTTTCAGTGGGGGGAAATAAATACCTGTGATACCCATGAATATGAGCTTACACAAGTCAAGAGAAAAAAGATGGGACAAATAGATAAGAAGGAGATTGGCAAGATGTGCCCCCTTTCTTTCTGTCTCTTTGGCATTCCACAACCTCAGTCTTCCCTTTACAGCAGCACAGGAACCTAGCATGACCCTGGCCAACAGGGCTTCTTGGCTGAGCATTCCAACCTGTTGGTGCAGAGGAGTGACATTTGTCATTCACTGCTTCATTCATGAAGCACTGCACTAATGACATTTCCTCATCCTGACAAACAGCATCTCTCTGCAGGCTGGTGAGAGCCATATCCCACCTTTGGAGATGGAAAGGACAGAGCTGAAGGCACCTCGCAGCAATGGCAGAGCAGCAACTAAAACCCCAAAGCAATTTCTGCGCACTTCCACTCTGCCACATAACAGCAGCTGGAATTAGCAGGAGAGGGAGTCTGCTTCTCTCACACAGGAGTTGCATCACTGCTGAAACAAACACCCTTTCTTTCTCCCCAAGCATCTAATTTATCGTTGAAGGAAATCTCTGTTCTCTTTCCGAAAGCACCAGCCAAAAAGGAACCTCTACCCTTTGCAACAGCCTCTGTTTTCTCCTCTGCCAACTGGTCTCCGTCCCTCCTTCCCTTATAGAACATCTTGTTGTCATGCTCTGCTAGAATAATGTTCACATAAACCCGTGTGCCTGTTCCAGCTTGTCCTGTCACCAGTGTGTGACAAGTGTCAGAGAAACCCATAAAAGCCAGGCTGCTGGCTCGACAGGGCAAAGGACACCATGTGTTGAACACATTGACAGCTCTCAATAAATAACAGCCCTGCTGAACAGCTGGTTGGATTGCTGGGGTTTGGAAGAATGTTGGCCACATTGCCTACTTGCGTGCATCCTCCTCAGTGAGGCACAGAAAATCCTGTGCATGGGGAGCGGAAATACATCACTTCCAGAATATACCAAAGAGGAATAAAAAAAAAATAATGTATCTGAACACAAGCGAAAATCTCTACTCAAGTTTTATGGCCAATTTTGGACATACAGAAGTGCAATAGGTTGTTGGTTTTTTGATATAGGTGCAAAAGATGTTCCTCCTGAGGGAGTGGAGAGTTGGGTGGTGGTAGGAAGAACTGTCCTAATCTCATTTCCTTCTTCCCTCTCTCATGGAATACATAACTCCCATTTCACTCAGTCTGAGCCCTCTTAAGTCTGAGAGGGCAGAAACTGTTCACAGAACAGTTTGGCCTTCACAGTGTGAGGCAAAACACAAGGTTTTGGCAAAAAGAATTTTGCTTCTCTGCCTCTACCATCAATGTTTGAGGCTCAGAGAAGAGTTTGGACCAACATTCAGCCTCCTCCTGCTGCAAGGTCTCTTCCTCCAAGAGTGCAAGAGCTCCCAGCCCACCTTTGCTGCCAAATCCCAGCCCTGCAGAAACCTCTGGAGAAGAAACACGGCCCCCTTGCTGTCTCATTTTGCCTCTGTGAGACACAGCTGCTGTTGCTTCCCTCTCTGGCCTGTTCCATGGAGCCTGCAGGTGTTTGCACATGGCCATTTCCCAGTAAAACTGGTGGTATGCCGATGTTTAAAACAAAATAAAATAAACCCCCCATGCTACAGCGTCCAGTTGAAGACCACTGCTGTTTGAGCATTGCCTCTGCTGAGACACAGAATGTAAACAGTCTGTTTGATTAAACCATCCCTAGCAAGAGGACTGTGGGGAATTCCAGCCTTTCCCAGCAGAAGATCCTCTGCTCTTCAATAATTCAGAACTCCTCAAAGGGTAAGAATGAATTGCTCAACTTTCCTGCGGGGAGAAACTGTTGATAGTTATGCTGGAATTCTTGGAGGAAGCTCACCAGTATAAACCAGGTCCATTTCCACCACTGCTCCACCCTGCTCCTTTATTTAACCTGCTAGCAGGCAGAGGGATTGTGCAACAATTGATAAACTGTCCACACTGCAATGCAAAATGCTCACTTCTGATTATCTTCCCCCCATTGGGATGGGAGGTGGAGAGACCACACTGGGGTAGCCTTACAGATAAGACTTGACAGAAAATATTTGTTCAGTAAGAGAAACTACTCTTTCAAAAAAAAAAAAAA
>VZRH01001152.1:676035-689832 GCA_013397555.1 Urocynchramus pylzowi
AAATTTAAATAAGAAAAGTGCAATACTCCTTGTTATTGTCCAGCTCAGACAGCTTAGACTGGTAGCTGCTTTGAGCACTAAATGATTTTATAGGGCTGTTTGACCTTAGAATCATTGATGTTACACTTGCCATTTCTAAGGGGAGACAAAAATACTCCACACATCCTCTAGCTGCAGTGCGAGTCCCAGCCGTAGCTGAGTGTCGAGGGGTTGGGAACTTTATAAACTCATTTGATTCATTTGAGGTTTCACAATAGCCAAAAAGTTCCTTTATAGCTTTTTGGAAACCACATGCTAACACTGCATCTAAAGAGCGAACAGTGGAGTACACTAAAAAGCCAATAAAACCAAGGAAATCGTAGGGGGACCTCAGATATGCGTTTCTTTGCAGCCACACGCCAGTCACATACATTTCTTTCCATACATACAAACAAGCCACTTTCAAATGCTCTACTTACAGTTTCCCAGCCTGAAAATTAGACAAAACCCCACCGTGAGAGCTGCTTCTCCTACCTGCACCTCAACCCGCACACCCAGCAAGACAGAAACTACCCCAGGGCACTGCCATTTCCCCTATGCAAAAGTTTACATAACTTTTCCTGCGAGCCTATACTTCCAGCCGGTCCGCAGAGCTCCGGGATCTCCCGGAATATCTGGCGGGGCGAAGGCGAGCCCGGCGTGCTGGCAGAGGCGCTGCCATCGCCGCTGTGCCGCGGGGCACTCCCGCGGGGCTGGGTGTGCACAGCCCGCTCCCGGACACACGCACGCCTCCAGCCGCCCGCTCCGCCGGCTCCCGGCACGGAGCGGGGATGCTGCAGCCACAGGCACGGCCAGACCTACCTGCAATGACAGCCGGAGATCTCTGTCCGCCTTCGGCTTTCAGCCACACTTGCAAAGTGAAGGCATCTCGGGGCAGCTCAACGTCTGCCTTCAGCCGCAGCTGATCACCTTGGCCACTGAAATAGAGCGCCCTGCTCGGGGTAAGGGACTCCTCTTCGTCCTTTACCTCCCGCTGTTGCCTCCTGCGGGGGACATGCCCAGGCTCCAGCCCAGCAGTGGAGCGCCTTCCTCGGGCTAACCTGGTGGCACAGGTGCCCGGGGCAGTGTGGAGGAGCTGGCGGCTGTGCCTGGTGTCCCTTCGTGCCCTGCGGGAGCGCTCGTCCATCCCACATTCGGGTCCACTGGCTAGGGCTGTACAGAGAAGCGCAAGAGGCAGCAGCAAACTCCAGAGCTGCATTTCCAATCTTCCCCCCCCTTCTCCCCTGCAAATCCTCCCGATCTGCCAGCTTTGGGCTCCTCCTTGCCTTGACTTTCTTCTCTTGTTCACCCTTCTTGGTATTTGCTCTTTTTATAACCCTTCTCAGTTGCTTTTTCTTTTCTTTTTTTCTTTTTTCTTTCTTTCTTTTTCCTGCTTATAGATTTTTTTCTCCTTAAAACAAATAAAAATCAAATAAATCAAAACTCCTTCTTGGTTGAAATGTATTTCTCTGTTCTTCCTTCTCTATCTGTCTTCTTCTCCTCTATTCCTCCACAGCTGGAACTCCTCTCTCTCTTCTTTTCTCTGCTGAATTTTCTTCCCTTTATTTTTTTTTTTCTTCTTAAAAAAAACACACACACACACTCACACACACTCAAAACAAAACAAAAAACCAAAACAACCCCCCAGCTTTCTCCAAGACTCAGACCCACTGATTTCCCTCCCCCCAAAAGATGCTCTAATCTATTTATTTTTTTGGCCTCCTTTATAACATAAGCCACAACCCCCTCCTTTCCCCCAACCTCCCCCCCTCCCTTCTTCTCCACAAAATGAAAGAAAAGAGAAAAAGCCCCTCAGAAGATGAGTAAACAAGAATATGCTAATCTACTCTAGGGTGCTCCACCTTCCCAATTGAATGATTCCCATTAAAACTGCAGGGATCATGACTAATCAATCAGCTTGAAGGAGCAGATAGCTCCAGAGGTTCAAACACTTTTGCTGTTTTCCTTTTCCCCTCTTCTTTTCCTCCCTTCCTCTCTTTTCCCCTATCACTTCCCCCCCACCCCCTTATTTATTTTTTAAAGAAGACAATCAAGATGAATGGATCAAGGTGACAAAAATCCTGCACCCCCCTTTTTGCAATCTCCCCAGCTTTCTTTCTCAGTCCAGTCCAAAACACACATTCCTATTTTTTTTTTTCTTGGCAAAAGAGAAAGCTATTTCTCCTCTCAGACTCCCCGTTGCACTTTGCTGGTAAACCTTATGCTCCTCTGCAGCACATAAAGAGTCTTGAAACTTGAGTCTCAGATATTTTTTTTAAATTGCTTTCTTTCTTTCTCTCTTTTCCACTCTCTCTCTCTCTCTCTCTCTCTTTTTCTAATTCCTTCTTTTCCTCTTATTATTTTCTCAAAGTTATGCAATCAGCCAGGCTCCCCCTTTTGTGGTCCCCCTCAGTGCAGTTGTGTGCAGCTAATCCAAATGTTGCATCAAAGGTCCCCATCGAATCATCAGGAGCTAAAAGGAGAGAAGCTTTTTGAAGAGCATTTGCCTTCCAGAAGCTGTAGCAACAGAGTAGGATTTGGCTTTTGAGTGCTCCAAAGACTCCTGGGTTATTTTTTGGAAATAATGATTTAAAAAAAAAAAATCAATTATTAATTTTATTGGTGGATTGAATCAAAAAATCCTCTCTCAATATTGCTAATTTTCAGCCTAAGGAATTCAGCTCCCCTGGTTTCCTTGGCTTGGTTGTAGCCACAGGTAAGCTCCTGGCTGCTTGCTGGTTTGTAGATCTCTGTTTCTGAGCTGGGACGTTTCTTTTTTTTTCTTTTTCTTTTTTTTTTTTTTTTTCACTCTTGAAAGATCTCAAAAGCTCCCCCTGATGGCAACAAAAAGGATTTTTCTAAGTCCTTAATCAGTGGAAATGACTTGGCTGTGGCGCTCACAGAGTGTTTGGGCCACTGCTCTCCTCTGAAGAAATCCAGGAAAACCAAGTTAAATCACACCAAACCCGGTCACAAGCGACTCACATCATCCTCTTCTTCCATTTCTAAGTTGATGATTGTCACATCTTACTTTTCTAAATGTTTTCAACAGAAATCATGCACCAGAGTTTTCATAGGACTGGCATCTCTCTGCTTCTGCAGGCTCCCCTGTTAGCATCGCTTAGTTCTGACAACTTCCACTTAAAATATACATTATAACAGTAGAGAAAATTAATTTTTCCAAATGAGAAAGGGCTGTTGCCTGCTCACAAGTCTTCCAAAAAAAAGTTCTTTTTAAGTTTCTCGCTAATTTGAACACTCCATGATACACGACTGGCATTTTCAGTGGTGCTGGGTTTATCCACAAAGTCCCAGCAGAAGCCAACCAGAACCACAGCCTTAGAGCCCCTCTCTATTCTCCAGCCCATCCCTCCACCACACTTCTTCCTACAAGAAAGACAAAATACTGGGAGCATCTGCAACGTTTATAATGCAAGACCTCCAAGCCACTAAGCCTCTCAACAACTGAGAGGAAATGTTTAACTGGGAAATAAACGGTACAAACTCCTATAAATGTCCTGAAGAACTCGCAGGGATATGAAAAAGACACTTCTCTCCCTGTGCCTGCTTGGCAGGAAGAATTTAAAATCAGAGCTAAGTGCTGCACTGCACTGCTCTAACTTAGCTCATAGAGGACACTGCAAATCAACCAAAAAATCCAAAAGTTTAAGGTGAACCTGATCAACTTTAGCAAGAGCTAAACTAGGAGGAATCCTGATGCCAGGACACTGCTCTCTCCACATGACAACTCCTCTGAGGTCCCTGGGAACTCTGCACATGTCAAGGCTGGAAGAGCAGGCTCTTAAAATAATGCTGGTTCCACTTTTTCCAGGAGAAAAAGCTAATTCTGTGAAATCCTGGTGTTTCTTAGGGACATCACGATTTGGCTGAAATCATCAAGGAAAATTACTGAAACACTTCAATTTGATGGCACTGCATCATTTAATTTAGGACATACTTGACCTTCTATCTCTTACAAAAGGGTTTCACTGACCAAATCACACTTCAATGCACCAGCCTACAGCTCCAGTGACAAATTCTGGGATATTCTTGCTGCAGAGGAAAAGCCCAGAGCTCTGCTTCCTGTACTTATGGAAGACAGAAAAAACTATGAAAAGATGGGATTTACCTCTAACCCACAAATTACATCTTCAATCAGTTTAATTCCAAAGACATAGTGAAAGCATAGAGAAAATGTAATATATAAACTCTAGATGTGATAGAAAATGAAGTGGAAGAGATTTGATTTTAGCAATAGTGAGTAAATCTTGGATTCCTTAAGCCTGTGGGTCAGATCTAACTTCCCTGACCAGATTTCTCCCCTGCACAGATGGACATTTATTCTCTGCTTAAGCCAGTACTTAAATGATGTACAGACCTGGCAGAGAGGTTCCTGCCCAAGGAGAATAATCCTACTGCTGCACTTGAGTGCAATATTCTCCTCAGAAAGGGAGAGGGAGATTGTCTTGCATCTAGAGGTATTTTCATGAGAAAAAGGCAAAAAAAAAAAAAAAAAGCATCTAACCCTAGTTACACATACAGAGAGAAGAATTAAAATAGATATTTATGACACTATGCCAAAAAATAGCATTGAACTAAATGCTGTATGCAGTCATTATAAGGAGAAATACTCAGCAGGAATCTTAGCTGAAGCTGCCAATAACTCCCAGGTTCAAGACTGGAGCTGAGTGAATAAATCATAACAAATAATGGTTTTGTCAAATTTCGACTTTTTTCCCTCCTATTTGCAAGTAGACTGCGAAACCTCTCAAATATGTTTGAAATTACATGGCCATTTCTTCCTCGTCGTTAGTATTTCTCCGAGGCCAATTAGCACACAATTTGCTGTAATGTACACATTTTCACATTTGTTCTGTGTTAATTGGGCAAGGAAGTCGCACAGCATTATTTTTGGCTCCCTGGGGGGTCAGGTTTAATCACTCATGATACAGTAAAATTACTAATTTTACATACGATGGGAGTTTCCATGCTTGAAACTCTCCTTGTGAAAAGCGGCGCTGGCTCTTCAAATTACTCACACGAAGGTCAATTAAAAACAATATTTCTTGAAAGCTGAGCTGAAAAGTCTGCCAGATACAACTGAATTGAGGCCCTACTATTCTGGGTAAGTATTTGTGCATATTTGTCCTCTCCGTGCACAACTCCATCAATCACAGCAGAGGTTTCACAGCCTTTACCCCTCACCGATATCCCAATCAAGTCTCTCCCAACTTGGCTTGGGTTAAGGATGGCTGGAACACAATCCAACAGCTACTCTGCTCAGAATCAGACAGGGCCCAGACACCAGATTTTAACACAACGTGTTGGATTCAGGGCATATTTTATGCAATCAGCAATGGTATGATCGGAATCACGCTGCCTCCACAGAGCAGCATGGAATGAAACCCAAAGAGCTGAGAATAGCTTCAAAGAAAAGGGGATTTGGGCGCCCTGGCTTGTGAATCCCATGAAGTCCAGCACCTTTTAGGAGAAATAGAGTCACTTGCTTGGTGACATAGTGGTGGTACAGGGGTTGCATTGGGTGGAGTGTGGCCACAGCTCCTCATGAGCCTGAGGAAACACTAATGAATGAAATGCTAATAACTGAAAAAAAACAACAGTGAAAACATGTGAAGCATGTTCTGTCTTTGAAAAGACTTAACAGAAGACCTAATGTGGACTCAGTGTAAATCCACCAGATTTTTCATTGTTTTCTCTATCTGTCATTCCTCCTCTTACTTTAAACAGTGTGATTAAAAGTCTGTGTTCTGCCTTCACTGTCGCACTCTGTACTGATAACAATCCTGATTTTAAGGATTTATAACCATTGCCTGCCCACTCATCATTCCACACAACTCCACTCACTTGAAATCACAACACCACCTCTGTGTTGCCTTTATTAGTGGATAAGAGACTCTTCTGCTGCTGGTCCCTCAGCTGCCCGTTATGTAAAATACTCTGTTAATTTACATCAATAAAACAGCCCCATGTCAATTTGAAACACACCCTTTAATCCAGAAAAGTTTACTGAACAATTAAGAAGTGCAATAAATGACAATCAAGACTAAACGCATAATTGATGACTTTATGAAGGTTTCAGTAATTTTATAAGGTAATTTGCAGTCAGTGGCTATAAATTCCTATTTAAACCTGGCATACCACTCTTTTTTGCCCTGCAGAGAGCTGTATTTCCTAACGATACTGATGCCTGTTTGCCTGGAATTCAGTTACTTTATCCTTCAAATTTCCCTCATGAAATATTGTATTTCCAGAAAAAGTTACATATTCTTTGTATTTTTTCCCCTGCATTCTTGAAATACATTCTGGGGGGCGAGGCAAAAATCTCTGTTCTACATCGTGGTGAGAGTGATAAGCCACGACAGATGATGTAAGCAAAGGGGCACAATCCTCAATTAAACCATGTGAATGCTGATTAAATGAGTGGACCCATTTTGGTTTGGACTGAGTACTCTAATTCTGGGGGCTCAGGATGGGCTGTCCAGGTGAAGTCCTGGCACTTAAATCCTGCCCTGATTGAATTCCTTCCTTCATGCTCGGGCATGAAGAGAGAAAGACTGTGACCTCACCTGCATGGTGTCACTCCAAGGCCATGTCCCTGTGACCCAAAACATGCACATGGGCATGCACCAGGTTTATGGCTTCAGCCCCAGTGAGTTCCACAGGGTGAGTTTTGGACCAGACCCTTCACATCCCCCTTCCCCAGGGCCACATCTCGATGTGGGAGAGCACCAGGCAGGTTCAAAACCGGCAGACTGTTGGGGGCAGCAAAATCACAGCCTAAAGCAAAAGGTGCTGAGAGGAGGAAGGAGCTCGTGGGTCTCAGCAAGTGCCCACAGCACCCTGCCCAGCCCCACATCCCCCAGCCTAGGGCATCCCTGTGTGCCTTTGGCAGGGACAAGGTCTCAGCACCCTCCCCAGGCCTTCCTGGCATTGCCCCTCCATCAAAAGCACTGCTTGGAGCCACCTGCCCCTCTCACACAAGTTTAAAATCCCAACAAGAACACAAAACCATTTTCCTCTCCCCACTCAGTTAGGAAGCCTAAAATGATGGTGCTTTTAAAAGTCTGCTCACCCAGAGATTTAAGTTTCCCAGATGAAATCATGATGGTAAGAGCTAGAACTAGAGAACACTGTGTTTATCTCCCTGCACTGTTTGCCCCATGAGGAATTCTGGAGATGCCATGAAAAAACAGGCAAAACCCTGTGGAGTGCATGAGGAGATCCTCTGGCTTTCCATAATGCAAGATGTGCTATGTGGTTCCCAAACCATCTCACCTAAAAGCCATACATCCTCCAGTACTTCTGGGCTTGGATCAAAAGCTGGAAGAGAATAGGACCTGGTTGGGATGGAATAGGGAACAAGACAAGCAGTCAACTGCCCAGGAAGAAAAAAACTCCTGGTGATTTCCATCTCCTGGTGATTTGCAGACACTGGTAGCTGGTTTATGGCTGGCAGGAGAGGCACAGAGCCATTGCTTTATGAGCACTGTCACTGTGTTTGGGCTCCCTTGAGAGAGCTGTGTCTGTGACAGGACACACAAGCCCACTCTGACATCTGCTGGGGCCACCTCAAATCCACCTCTGGAATGCACAGGAGTAGCCAGGCTCCCACAGCAACCAAGACCAAATCGTGACGACTTGTCAGAGAAAAGATTGTTCCACTGAACCAAAGATGCATCTGACAGCACCAGCCAGTCAAGTAACTCTGCAACTGAAAAAACGTGGTTTTGTTTTTTACCTAGGGGTGCCCTGGCTCTCTGAACATGAAGTGCATTAGCAGATGCTCCACCCGTGCATCCACCCACAGCCCACACCACTGCAGTCACTGTTCATTAGTCACCTCCCCACAGCAAGCCCCAGCCCAGAGGTCAAAGACTGGAGCCTAAATTCTGCTCCTAGACCTCCAAATGTCTTCCCCACAAGATAAACAGCTGGCAGGGGTACAGAGAGAGGAGGGGGCTGCCTTGGGGAGGCACAGGGGGCCTCTGCTGTCTGGGTACCTGTGCAGAAGATACATGGGAGCTCATCACTCTTCCAGGGCTTTGCTCTCACATCTTCCTCGAGGCATACATCACTTTAACAACACTAATGAGAGCGAGGTCAGCAGCAGCTCTCCTGGAGGAGGAAGCCAGGAGAAGCAAAGGGGTGGTTCTCCAGCCTCCCACACAGGGTGGGCTCCCTCGGGCAGAGTGGCATCATTGGGGAGAGGTGGGTCCAGGAGATGGAGATGGAGAAGAGTTCTGCTTGTGCTTTTCTCTCAGAAGAGCCACACAGGCTGCTCTGAAAGCCAGAGGGGAGGTTTGGTGTTGGCATGTGTGTACACACAGGGAGGGACGAGGAGCAGGGCCCAAACAGATGGAAATGCAAGGCTCAGGAATAATCTAGACAATTCAAATACATCAGGCCATGCATGATTTGGTATTCACAGGCAGCATCTTCAAGAAAGTTCAACATACCCAAATGTTTTTCCTAAACCAGATTTCTGCTTCAAAGCCAGTACTAACAGGATTAACAAAAGAGACCTGCCATATCTTGCTATTGGAGATGATAATCAAGCAAACGATAAACAAATTGATCAAGAGAAAGACACCATGTGTCAGTCTGCAGCAAGGAAGCCAAAAGACAGAATTCAGAGGAAAAGCTGCTTGGAATTTGAGAGCTATTCCCAGTGAAACGGGATTTCCCCTCTCTGCTTTCATTTGAATGGCATTTGAAAAACACAGCTGCAGAGTCCCATGCACACCAGGGATGGAGCCAAGAGGGGAACCCTCCCAGCCCTCAGCAGCAGATCTGAAGGGAGCAGTTTGTCCTGAATTCACAGCACCCAGAGCACAAGTCCTTCCCTCAAACCTTCCCAGACCTTCACAGGCACCTGATCCCCAGCAACTCTTGGCACCCTGAGATCCCCCATAAATCAGCAAAGGGCAGCCCCAGGCTGGCACAGGAGGCTCCCTCAGACCAAACAGCACTCCTGGCATGGGAACCAGCCTCTGCCAGCTGTGGATCATCCCTTAGGCCTGGAGCTCAGAGCAAGGCAGGATCTGGCACTGCAGAGAGAGGTGGTTGCCTGCCTGCCTGGAAGGTACAGCCAGTCTCTGCAGTCATGTGCTTAGCTCCAGAATTTGAAAAATCTCATAACTTTCTGTGTCATCCCCTTGCACCTGAAGCAGCCCCTCCCCAGTCCTCCCTTCCTGATCCCAGCCAAGCTTCCCCAGCCTCATTCCAGTCCTGCACCCCAGCTGCTTCATCTTCCTGTGCCCCCCAATGCTCTGCCCCCAGAGCCCACAGATATTAATTGATTTGTCAAAAGAGAGTTCAGGCAAGGATGTATTAAATCTGAGCATTCCACTCATACCTCCCAGCCTTCCCAGTGCAACTGAGATTCCTCAAACATGGTAAAAAAACAAAACAAGACAAAACAACACGGAGGAGGGAAGAACAGAAAGATTGGAAATAGAAACCAGACAGATGAAAAGCAGAAGGAAAAAGAAAACCAACAACAAAACACAAATAAATTGGAGGACAGCCCTCACTAAAAGCTGCAGGTTGGGGTTTTTTTGGCTAAAAGTTTGGCATCTGTGGCCTCCTGTGATACGTCAGGGGATGACACAAATACAATATAGCCAGCTTTATAGGAAACAATTGCCATATGTGAGGGTGGTGGCAGCCTGTGCTGTCCCCACCACCTCCTATTGCTTTCATCTGCACTAAAGCTGAGTTTAAACAAGTGAAGTCCATCTCTATCTGTCTAAATGTACAAATACATTTTCAGCCAAGACCCATCACTGGCTGCAGTTGTATGGCAACTCTTAGTCAAGATGTCTAAGCAGGGTTTTGACTTTATCCCCAGCTCATTGTTAATGCATTTGACAGCATTTTCAGAAATTCTCTTTGCTCTTGGAGGTGATACCCGGGTCTCCAGCGAGACGTTGCAGATCCCTCTGATGCAGCACAGCTCACCAGTGAGTGTCAGCCCCTGTTTGCCCACGAGCATAGAAAACCAGAAAGCATCATATGGACAGCTATAAAAGCTGCAGAGAACTGGATCTGAAAGAGCTACAACCTTGTTTGTGTTGGAGGAGATCTCCTGTATCCTTCTTTTAAAGCTGATGGTTATTGCTCGAGCACATCTGTGTGCAGAATTGGACACGCTGCATGGGCTGTGCTGCTGAAAAGGCAGCTCAGCTCTGCTGCTCAGGCAGGTAATTAAACCCATCAGTGAGTGAATGACCTGGTTAAGAATCTCAAGAAAATAGAAAATTCCTCAGGAGGCAAAAACTGGAATTGAAATATCAAAATTTATCCTGGAGCAAAAAATAGCCTCCTTTCATTCTTTTGCCACCAATGCTTTAAAAAAGGATGAGGAAAATGAAAAGTGCACCAAATAATACATGAAAACATTCTCCCCAACTAAATAGACATAGAGGCACAAAGCCCTGTATATATTCAGTACTATTTTTAGAAAACATTTAAACCTACAGACTTCAAAATTAATTCTCCAAAGTACATTTCTATAGTGCAATACAAATCTCATTAAATTCCATAGTTCATAATATTTATACAAGAAGGTAGCCTTTGTTATTAAATGCTATAGGACCTGCCCAGAAAGGTTAGCAACTCTTTCTAGGATACCAAAACCTTTTCAGATCAGTTCATCTCTAAAAAAAGCTGGGGCTGATTTTAATTTGATCAGCCTTGAGTTGTTGTCAGAATAGTTTACTGAGCAGCTCCTATGAAAAACAGTGAGGCTTTTTATTGACAAATGAAATCAATTTTGTTAGGAGTATTCACAATATTTCAGCCCTTAAAATGTCATGTGCTCCAATTCAGCACAAGCTTTGTGGCAAGGAGTGCATTGCCAGCTTTTAATAGGAAAAGCTGCCTGTGGAATTTACAGCAATGACTTCATGGGGAATGTGGGGAACTTTCTCACTAAAGGTGAGTGGGGTGATGAGTCCTGCTGCACAGGTTGGGACAAATCAACCAAAATCAAGGTATGCTGGTGCCTCCTTTTCCAGCTATGTCAGTGGAAGTGAAGAATTTAAATGGGAGGTGACATTTACATATTCTGTGTAATTTTCTAGCAGGTTGCAGTGAGAGCTGGTCTTTGCTAACCATGGCTATACCTGACAAGGGGATGGAGCTGATCTGATCCCTTTTGATTGCCTCGTGTGACCCCATTTGCTGGAAAACATCAAGAGCCTTCACTCCTCAAAACACCACCTAGAATCCACCAGAACATGGGAAGGAGCTGGAGCTGCTGGAGAGATCCAGAGGAGGCCCCAGGGGGATCAGAGGGATGGAGCAGCTCTGCTGGGAGGAAAGGCTGGCACAGCTGGGATTGTTCAGACTAGAGAAGAGAAACTTTGGGGTGACCTCATTCTGGCCTTGCAGGGCCTGAAGGGGCCAAAAAGGAACAGAGAGAGACTTTTGACAAGGGCCTGGAGTGACAGAACAAGAGGGAATGGCTTCACACTGACAGAGAATAGGGTTAGACCCGATATTAGGAAGAAATTATTTATTTAGAGAGTAATGAATCCCTGGCACAGGGTGCCCAGAGAAGCTGTGGCTGCCCCTGAATCCCTGGAAGTGTCCAAGGCCAGGATGGATGGGGTTGAAGCAATTTGGGGTAGTGGAAAGTGTCCCTGCCCATGGCAGAGGGGTTGGGAGTAGACAATCTTTAAGGTCTCTCCCAACCCAAACCATTCTGCAATTCAGAGGGACCAGGGCAGAGATGCAGCAGACAAAAACCTGTGCTGACATTTATGACACAATTTCAAGCCTCCATCCCATGTGTAGCATCTTCTGCCAGCACAAAATTCACCAAGGCTGCCATCAAAGAAATGCAATTGAAAACTGAGAAAGATTAGCAGGCTCAAGAACCATTTCTTTAAACCGCATCCTATATTGGGGTTTTGTTTCCTCATTCCACCAGCTTACTTTTACTAAGGCTGATTGTAACAACAGCATGAAATTAAGAGAGGGAGAAGGAAAAAACGGGGGAAAAAAGGAAGAAAAAGCACTCTGTCTGTTTAGATTGGGTCACATTGTGAATTTAGGTTTCATTTTTCTCCTAATTTTTTGCAAAGATTGGCCTTAAGAAGAAACACATTTCTGGAATTGGGAACCTACAGCATGGTACAGCTTTCAAGACACCATGCCAAAGTGTCTCTTTAATTATTTTTTAGATGAATTTTCCTTGTTCTGAGCTAATGGGTAACAGACCATGTTACAAAAATATTCCACATCCCTATTTATTCAGCAGAGGAGAGCTTTTTCTAAGAGTTTTCAAGGGGTCTAAAATATATAGGCAGAGACTCCTTGGAACAATTGCCTACAGGCTGTAGGCACCTACTTCAGGTTCACTGGAGCCCCATTTAGCCCAGGACTTCTCATTTCAGCTGCAATTTAAGATAAACTCAGGATGCTCATGAGGCAACAGACCTGTTTGTGCTCCTGTTCCCAGAGTAAAACCCTAAGAGAGCTCCCAGAAACTACAGGTACAGCTTCAACAGCCCTTTAAAATGCACAAAATAAACCTGCTCGAGCTATTGAGATGTTTTTGATGTTGAAGATCACTGAGAACATGAAAGTTAACAGATAGCCCTGACCTGTCTTCAGCCAGAACAGCCACAAGAAACCCTGGAGCAAGGCATTTTTGGCTGTAAGAGGCTCCAAGGTCCATGGCAGGAGGGACTGTGGGAAGCTGGCTGAGGAAACCGGCACCGGGAAGCTCTCAGCTCCTCCAGGATCAGCCCTAACCTTCAGGAAGCACTGCCAGAGCACAGTGTTGGTTTGGGGTACCCCAGACAAGAGGGATGCCCCAAACTGGTGTGGGATGCTGATGCTGGGCAGAGGGAGGCGCAAAGCTCCAGCCAGCCCTGCTCTGAGGGACAGGGTGGGATCCTCTTTCCACAGGAAATACAACTTTTCTCTAACAGAAGCCCTTCCCAAAAGGGCTGCAGAAGCCAGCCTGCTTTTTGTTCTCAGTAATCACTTTACCAATATTTCAAAGGCATTATGTAACTGAAACAGTGTAAAGTTATTGCTACCGACATTGTCAATAAATCATTAACATTTCTTAACAGGAACAGCACGACTGTTCATGTCATGGCTGTCTCATTCACTTTCAAATCAAAGCTTTCAAATTAAATATTCATTTAATATTAAAATATTAATGTAGACCCACTGTTTCTGTAATATTAATTTCTTATGGCATTTCCAGGCAAATGCATATATTATAAACTTCATCTCCCACAGGAGGTCCCTCAGCCTTCCCTTTCCTTCTTTCAGCATTATCCTGATCCTGGGCCAGGAAGGGACTTCAAGAGAAGGAGGGGCTGCCTGATGAAGGGGAAGCAAGGTGGATAATTTAACTTAAAGTATCCCATTCCTCCCCTCCCACACAACCTCCCCACCCTTAGATCAGGATATCGAAGGCTGCCATTATATCTCCCGCCTCCAGAATGAGTCATTCATACATTCAGCAATTCCTGTTGGAAAAACAGTGAATGCCTCTGTCACCAGAGCCCATTACAGAAATTAAACTTTGCAAATCATCAGGGAGGGGCAAGATTTGAGGCATTTCAAGGCACACTCCTGGTCTCCCCGGGCTCGGTAGGAGCAGAATTGATTTGACAATAAGTTTTTACAGCCTTAATGCCTATGGTAGCAGGAGGCACATACCTGGGTAGGAAGCAGGTCAGAGGAATGCTCTGCTGCCCTCCTGGATAGTTTCCCTTTTTTTTTTTTTTTTTT
>VZRH01001152.1:689886-718807 GCA_013397555.1 Urocynchramus pylzowi
TTTTTTTTGTTGTTGTTGTTTTGTTTTTGTTTTTGTTTTTTTTTGTTTCTGCTTTTGGGTTTTAGGGGTTTTTTTGGGTTGTTTTTTATTTTAGTTTTGGGATTTTTTTTTGAGTTGTTGTTTTGTTTGTTTTTGTGGGTTTTTGTTTGCTGTTTTGTTTGTTGGTGTCAGTGTTGGTGTTGGTTGGTTGTTTTTTGTTTTGGTTTGTTTTTCTCCTTTAATTGTTTTTCCCAGTGGTTCATCTCAGGCAAAATGGCACTAAGTGGAAATCCAGAGAGGCACTTCCATGGCTGTACCATGGCTCACCCCTTGTCCATCTGGCCCCTGCTGGGTGGCCCTGCATGAGGCTTCCCAGAGGCACCAAGCTGGAGGGAGCCTGTGGCACCCCAAGGAAAGCTTGGGGCTGTCAAAGGTTTCACTCTGTGGGAAATAATTCTGCTTGGGAGGATCTAAAGGAAAAGTTAAGAATATTCACTGACAATTTGTCAAAACAAAACCCCTCTCAGAACTGTTGATTTTCTGCACAGTTGTGCTGGTTTGGGCTGGGGGAGGAGTTAATTTTCCTCATAGTAGCTGGTGTGGGGCTGTGTTTTGGATTTGTGTGGGAAACAGTGTCAATAACTCAGTGAAAACTTTTTTTTATTTGGTATCACTGAGCAGCAATTACCCACCAAGGCCTTTTTACACTTTTCCTCTTTTCCACAGAGGCCTTTTCTGCCTTTCACCACACCAGTGGAAAGGCTGGGGGAGCCCAGGGAGTTGGGGGGACATCCCCCAGCACAGGGCATCATGCTCAGCAAACAAAGCTGGGGCAGAAAGAGGAAGAGAGGAACACTCAGAGGGATGAAGTTTGTCTTCACCTTATACACACTGGGGAATGCCTGAACCCCTGCTGGGATGGGAATGAATTCCTCAGCTTGCTTTGCTTGTCTGCATGGCTTTTGCTTTACCTATTAACTGTGTATATCTCAACCCATGAGTTCCTCTCCAGGCCTGGGAATCAAGGACACCTCACTGTCTCAGGCCCTGAGAAATGTAAACAAAAGTGAGTGTGGGGGGGAGCAAACTTGGGGTCAATGACTTCATTACCTGAAGCTGTAATTGACAGATTAACCCCCAATATGCAAATGGACCAAACTTATAAAAATGTGAAAACCTGTGATCTATTTTTGTGTGTAGCCCCTGGGGGGCTTTGTCTGCCCAAAATGTACCTGAAGGCCCTTCAATAAATATACCTGCTTTTCATTCTCTTAATTTTGTCTGGCCTCTGTTTTTAGGTAGCCTGAAAAAGGCATTGCTCTCACTTTTCCTCTTCCCATTCTCCCCCTCATCCCCACATGGGGCTGGGAGGAAGTGGCTGTGGGGGGCCGAGTTGCTGGCTGGGGTTAAACCACAACAGTTTACTATAATTACTTCTGCTGCCTGGAGCTTCCTTATCCCTCCTCCTGAGACCATTAAACCTACGCTGCTCTTCTTCAGAGCAAGGAAGAAAAGCTCTTCAGCCTTTAGTCTCCTTGGTATTTTCTCTCGCTCTTTCCTTCCCCACTCATGAGACATCCTGGGGTTTGTTTGGGGATTTGGGTTGGTTGGTTGAGGGGGTTGTGTTGCTCTTTTAAACTGAGTATATAAAATCTGCATAAAATTCATTCACTTGCATTCTTCAGGGGAAGGGAAGGAAATTATTTCCTGTCTCAACTGGCCAATGGCTCCAGACCTCCCTATCTGCATCGTCTCAAGACCTTTGGGGTCTCCAAGACAGGGGCAGCATTATCAAGGCTCAATACCAACTTCTAACAGGAGTGGACACAGGTTGCAACTGAAATACTCCAGTGCTGGCTTTCAGATTAGTTGTTGGTTGCTGACTTTAAAATGATGATTCACAGAATCCTAAAATGGTTTGGGTTAGAAGGGACCTTAAAGATCCTCTAATTCCAACCCCTCTACCATGGGCAGGGACACCTTCCACAATCCCAGGTGGCTCCAAGCCCTGTCCAACTTGGCCTTGGACACTTCCAGGGATCCAGGGGTGGCCACAGCTTCTCTGGGCACCCTGTGCCAGGGCCTTACCACCCCCACAGGGAAGAAAAACTTTCTTATCTAATAAAAAAAGCAGCCAAGATGGAGATACCACATCCCTGTGTCTTTCTAATCCTGCTACATGCCAAGACTTTGTGTCTGGGTATTCCTGGCCTGAGTGCTCAGTGGGATTACAAGAGCCACTTTCTCATTTATTCTGGATACAAGAAAATTTGTTTGCTCAAAAGCATTCTTGCCCTTTTTTGAGGTTTGTCATCACAAGGCACATTGCAGAAGCCATTTCATCACTTCGGATTAAACCCACAAAGGACTATCTCTGAGAGTGCTAACTTTTGGTATTCTTATCTCTGAGACAAGAGCCTGGAAGCTAGGTCTACCTGAGGGCTCTTCTGCTCATCAATCTTTCTTTCCATGGAAACCCCATACAGAGATCAACTTTAGAAAATGCATTCCTGGTACAGAAACTAGTGGTATAACATAAAATTGGAATTGTGTATTCTTAAATTCCCATGAATCACATACCAGGGTGCAGCCATCACCACAGAAGAAGCAGAGAAACCCAACACTTCTGTCAGCAAAATCCCTCTCCCAGCCATCCTTCCTTCTCTCCCAGCCCTGCCCCTCTCCCTCTCCTCCCAGGAGCCACCTCTCACTACCCCATCCTTCTCCACTCCTGCCAAAAATTGTTCTTCCACATCCAACCCCAAATCTGACATTCACCTCTCCTCTTCTCTCCCGTTCTCTAATTGCATCCTTCAACTTTTGTATTGTCCAACTCCTCTACATTAATTTTCCTCCTTCCATTACTCCCACTTTCCATTCTACCCCCCTCATCCTTCCCACTTGTAAATGGTATCTGTCCTTCCTTAGATACCACTTTGCCCTTTCTCCCTCCAAATCAGCATCCAGCCCCTGGAAGCACTCCCTGCCTATTTTACCTTCTCCCTGTAAAATTTTCCCTAACTTTTTTTCCTTTTTTTTTTTTTTTTTTTTTTTTTTTTTAAGGATGCTCCATAAAAATAAACTATCTTCTTTTTTGAAAGTCCCTGTGACCATTAAACCACCACACTCAGCAGTGAGTTTTTACAGCTCCTCATAAAGCCTCCTGCAGTCCCATTATAGTTGACTGAGGGAATAAAACATGGTTCAAAAATAATCCCAACTGTCTCCCATTACTGACTTCCTCCTGTGCCTCTTAACCGGTTTAAAAAAAAAAAAAAATCAACATATAAGAAGCACTCTGACCCCAAATTTCAGAGTAGTGCCCAGAGGGAGAACAGAGCCTCCAGGGCAACTCCTGAATCCACCCTGATGGTTGCCAGTCCTTGCCCAACAGAGGGAGCAGATAAAACCCTCCCAACTGCCCCCCTTGTCCTGCACCACAGAGGTGTCCAGTCAAACCTCTGCCTCCCACCAGGACACCTTGCAGTGGCACCCATTCAGATTTTTGGCCAGAGATCATGGAGGGGAAGGAACTCAAGAAAGTGAGAAAGAAATAAAGCCCAGGAGCAGCTTCAGACACAGAGGACAATGCTGGAACAGGCCCCAGGCTTGCCTGCAGGAGCAGGTGGCCAAAGGCACTGCTCCATGGAAGTGTTTTGGGATGGGTGAGCAGGAGGAAGTGACACAAACACCAAGGGTGAGTCAGAGCCACACCTCACAAGGGGCTGTCCCCAGCCTCTTTGACTGCTGTGCACAAGGCTCTGGCCTTAGCAGGAGTTTTCTGGGTTGTGGCCAGTGAAGGGATCGCTGTGAAGGGTATTAGGTGTAACAGGATGTTTTCCCAGAAAGGGCTAAAGGCAGAAGTTATGTCATTGCTTTGACTTCCTTTCTTCCACACCTCCACCAGGGGTGAAAATGGATCCCAAGGTGGGAAAAAACTTTGAACATGCAGTCAGCAACTGACTCTCCCTCTTTTTGAACGAGTTATTTAGAAGTACTAATAATTGCATTAGGGATGAGCACATTTTCTGGCTGTCCAGCTCTCTCTCCTTCCCTCATGCTGATGTTCCAAACAGACTGTCAGACACTTATACCATTACTAGATTAAAAGGATGTCACAGGCAGCTTCAATGATGAATTTAAGTGATTGTATTAACTGAAAAAAAAATCCTCTTTAAAATAATGATGTTGGTTTTATAACATTATTCTCTGCAGTTGTGGCAGAGAGCAGGAGGGTGATAGACCCATATCAAAACATGGGTAACATCAGTCCAAAGTTTCTCTAAGAATCACAGAATCATTAAGGTTGGAAAAGACCTCCAAGATCAAGCCCAGCCTTTGACCAAGCACTCTTTTGCCCCCTAAACCACATCCCAAAGTGCCACATCCACTCATTTTTTGAACACTTCCAAAGATGGTGACTCCACCACTTCCCTGGGCAGCCTTTTCCAATGTTTAACCATTCTTTTCAGCAAAGAAAATTTTCCTAAGATCCAACCTGAACCTCCCTGGTGCAACTTGAGACCCTTGTCCTATTACTAGCTGCCTGAGAGAAGATTGATTAATGGTAAGAAAAAGTACGATCTTTAATCAGTTCGTCCCTTCTCAGCAATTGCTCTGCAAAGTTAAAATGAAAAGTGTATTTTAATGATAATTATGACAGGCAGACATCAGTTGGAGCAGGAACATTTCTTCCCAACACTTGGGAGGGAGGGGTTGCTCCTCACCTTTGTTCTCTAGTTTTCTCTAGTTTACTTATCCTTATATGAGAACAAGGAATATTTTCCTTAGATCATTTACAACCCTTCAAAAGTTCAGAATTTTGTTTTAAGGACCATCCCCAAAATTCAGATGTTTTGCTGCCTCTGCTATAGGTTCTCCACAATTCTTCAAAATTCAAAGGAGGGCAGGAAACTTTTCCTAGGATTCATGCATTGCCCCTTGTTAACTCTGATATCATTTAAAAACCCCTGATTTGATATTCCTGGTGCTGAGGAGCCTGGAATTGCACTGGTTTATGGAAGCTGAAGCTTTCTGCAAAGGTAACGTGAATCTCCTCTAAAACAAAAAGTAAATTAAAGCAAAGATTTGAGGGAAAAGACACATTTCCTTTCTCCAAACTTGCACCACCTATCCTTAGCTGGCAGCCTGCAAGAAAGACAAGTTTAGACCTTCCTCCCTTGCTCTGTGTAAGCTCAGTGTAGGTTAAGGATGATAATGATCCACACAAAGCTGCCATGGCAGAGCTGTAAGAGTTATTGCAGCAATGAGTGGCCACTACCTAAGAGAAACAAGTGAACTGTGAGCTGTCTACAAATATCAGCAGAGATTTTCACAATAGTGATTAAGATTGCATCTTACAGCCAGGTAATGCCAAATGTATGTTTACACCAGAGCCTGACACTTCCCACAGTGCATAACGTTACAGTCCCCAAGACTCCATTTTTTCCTCTTTCAGTTTTTTTGCCTCATCATGGTTTAAAAGCCCAGCCATCTGTTGCAATTACAGCACTGAATTACACCACCACAGATGGGAGAAAATTCCTAAGGCTGCAGAGTCAAGATTTCAGTGATTAGGAAATCTCTGAATTGTGCTCAAGCAGAATTTGTTCCCCGCACTACGGCGACATCACCAACGCCACAATCACGTGCGCTGTTATCACATCAGCCTCAGGGCTGCCCCACTCCCTGCACAGAGCCCTGATCCAGGAGTGCACTGCAGAGCAAATGAAGCTGGTTTTGGCACATGAACATGGACAGGAGGCTCTTCCTCTGCCATGCACTGATAATTCGGGAGCAGGGGCTCAAAAAACCAGGCAACAATGCACAGTTGGAGGATTAGCTGTAGATAAAGGATGAGAGAAATGCACGCCACAAGAGTGAGGCCCCCACAACCTATTAACAAATGTCAAGTATTTTTGTGTGGATGTTTGAGAGTTTCACATTCAAACAGCTGTGAGCTTGTTTGGGCTTTTTTTTTTTTTTTTTTTTTTTTTTTTTTTTTTTTTTTTTTTTTTTTTTTTTTTTTTTTTTTTTTTTTTTTTTTTNTACAAAATAATTTCCTCCCAATTTGTTCCTGGAAAGAGAAGATGACTTTGGCTCAAATGTTTTAAGAGATGAACCAGAAGGAAAAATTTCCTGCATGAGTAACTAAAGAAAAGTCATAGTTTTATATTGACAGCACTAGAAAATCATAACCTTGGCCATTGTCCTGCACCTGGCCCGTGCTCAGAAGCAGCTACACCTGAAGGCATTTGTTTTAATGTAGGTTTGGGGTTTTGCTTTGATTTTGTTGGGAGTTTTAAGCTGCAAGTGGAATGCTGGACCATTCACAATTCCTCTTGAAGCTATATAATATTAAACTACTAGTTCTGGCCAAAAGAGATGACAATTAAGAGAAAACAAAAGCTTTTGAAAGAGTCCAAATATTCCAGTTCCAACTTTTCACAGTGATGGGAATCAGTTTTTCACTCCATATGAAGTCTGGAGACCAAATTTACCTCCATTTATGTTTACAGCACTGAACACCTACATTCAATGCTTTATTTGGAGCTACACAAAAATTGTTGTCTAACCAGATGCCCTCCATATCTTGAGGGAGAGGCACTTCACAAGGTGGCAAAGACAAGAGGCCATTGCATCAAATAGCAGCAGAACTCTTCTGCAGGCTGAAATCTTTTCAAGATCTGCAGGAGCCTCTTTCCAGGACTTTTTGCATACATCTTAGGGAGAGAGAAATATTTCCAAGACTCTGGTTATCTGAGGCTCTGCTTTCCCTCTTTGGGTGTGGTTTGGAGGATGCTTTCCAGAGGCATCCTCCTCAATCCTGCAGGCACTGCTGTCTGCATTAACACCTCCATATTTGGCTAAATTGCTGGTCCAAGGTACTTTCTGGAAGTTGGTTTTCCACTCCTGACTTCCACAGTGGAAGGTGTCTCTGCCCATGACAGGAGCTAGAATGAGATGATCTTTAAGGTCCCTTCCAATCCAAACCATTCTGTGACTTGCAGCACTGACTGTTCTCTGCAAGGGCATTTTGGTTCATCTCTGGGAAGCTTCCAGGAGACTGGGGAAAAGATGTTCATTAAAAACATGTCAGTGTGGTGTTTGGCCTATCCTTGGAGCAGCCCAGAAATCTCTTCTTTCAGGGGTAGCCTCTTGTCTTCCAAAAGCTACATCAGAAGTTATTTCATTTTTTTTTCTCTCTGAGAGGGTAGATTTTTCCCAAATTCATCGAATATCTCCATCATCCTGTTTCTAATTTGAGCTATTTATTAAGAAAGGCATCTGTCACCTTGCAGGAGAGAGCTCAGTTCCAGACAGGGAGGATGCTTCTCCCCTTTGCCATGCAGGAAGCACTGGTCAGATTGTGCTCCACTATCAATGCGCTCAGTCTCTTTTTCAGGACAAACTATAAATTTTTCCAGCAAGTGCACTTATTATAAGTTTGTTTGCCAAGTGGAGTGGTGTTGCCTCCCTCCTTGATTATGCTGATATAAAAGTGTTTTTGTTTCAAATGAAAAACAAATGGAATAGATTCCCTGGCCTTCCAATCCTCGCAGGCACCTCTGGTAGGAGGTTTATCACTCAGCAAGGGTGAGGGGGAGGAAATAACTTTTTTGGATGCCCCTTGTTATGCTACGGACAGCTGATCATGCTACAAGGTAATCTACAATGAATTATTTCTGACAATGTTTTACAAAAGTGACACAATGGTATGCAAGTCAGAAAAGAGCTCTAGGCCAAATCCCTAGAAAACATAAATTGATTTATACTGGAGAAAATGCCCCTTTGTCTGTAGCTCACAGAGTTATTCATGCCAAATAATTTAATGGAGAAGTCTGGGCTTTTTTTTCACATTTCTGGACAAGTTACTTTGGGATGGTTTTGCTGGTTCCTGCATAAGAGGAACCTCATGATCAGAGCCAGTCTCCACCCCATATCCAGCTGTGCCCAGCACAAGGACCAGAAGGTTCATCCACATGACAGAACTACAGGTGAGACCAAAGGTAAACCAAAGCCCTCTGCTTTTTATTCTAAAGGAAAAATGAGCAAGTCCTGCAACACAGTGTGGCTTTTGGGGTGGCAGCCCCCAGGGACTGGATTCCGTGTTTCCCCACCAATTTTCCTTCACCAGCCACGCATCCATTCCCACCTGTCACCTTCTGCTAGGTCCATGCCCAGAAAGTCTGTGTGTGTGCCCATGGAATGCCACGGGCCCTCGCTTCTGGGAGCTTAGATGGAGAAACCATATTTCACTGGCAGAGCTGAAAGAAAGCATTACCTACTCCTCTCATCTGAGACTGTAAGGAACGTTCAGAGTGGGATTTCTTATCTCCCAAACATTCCGAGGCCTGGCCTGAAGGACATGGGCTCTGTCTCCTTGAAATAGCACACAGCGTATTACATCAGGCTTGTGCCTGTCCCAGGCTGAACTACAGAGTAACTGGAGAATGGAAAAATGCTGCCAGTGCCCAAGTTGCCTGTTGCCACCTCCCACTGTAAGCTCCTTATCTGGGAAATGCCTCGTGAATTGCATGGCAGATTTTCAACTGACGAGCCACTACCCCTTCTCGTGCCCACCCTGCCCAAAACTGCCCCCCACGGCATCAGAGCTGACCCCAGGCAGGACAGTCCTGACCCCAAAACCCTGCAGGAGGAGGGTTAGGATGAAGGGACAGCTCTGTGGAGGAGGATTGCCCTTTCTGGGCTTTCGTAGTTACGTGTAACGCACCAGGATTCTGATAAGGAGGGAGGGGGAATGGCTATTTTGCCATCAGCTGGAATAAAATTAGCTTAGGTGAGTAAGGGTGTCTGGCTGGCAGGCAGCCTGTTTCAAATACAGCCCAGTGAGCTCAGCTCCACGGCCAAGAAAACAGTGGGATTTGTATTTTAAAGCGCTTCGCTAGATCAAGTGCTCGTAGCCAAAGACGAGAGAAGTCGGAGGGGGAGGAACGGGGTGGTGGCAGCTGGGAGTCTGGCAGCTGTGTGATCTCTGGGGGCTACAAATGAACATGTAAATTTCTATATTAAGCAGCAAAAGCGTCTATTAGAGTAAAATTGCTCCAGCTTAATTGTTAGATAGGCATGTTTGTTAAAATACAATTTAGGCAAGATCGTATCATTCTTCCTCACTCAGGAGCGTATTCGCGATAACGTCGTTTGTCAGCAACTGCCTATTATGTTAAATAGCTGAGGAATTGCTGGATAACTTTCTGCTTAGATAATAACATTAAAGTTTCTCGAAGCATTTTAGAAGTCTGACTAATCTCGCTGTCTCTCTATTTTATTTTTCTAAAGTGAATTTAGTGCTGGTGAAAGGTTCCAGATTGACAGCCCTGGAGACAGGAGCTGATTGCTTATCCACATAATAGGTACGGTCCAGACAGCTGCAGTGCACGCATGGCTCCCTCCCAGCCACAGGCTCTGGTTCCTGCACCTTGCAGAGTCATCTTGAACACTGGAGAGCAGCTTCAAGGCACAGCTGGATGGGTGATGGGGAAGGGTGCTCACACAGGGCATCCATGGTTTTGTCAGGTTAATCTTCTTGGGTTTCCTTTACAGACAGTTATTTATATATGTATGTATATATATATATATATATGTATATATTTATATAATGATTCACCCTCCAGAAAAGCCAACAGGAACCTACTTTTGTCTTATCCATCTCCTTTTGATCATTGAGGGAACCTTGGGACTTCAGGCTCACAAAGCTGAAGCCATCTACGTGGCTCACTCAGATCTACTGGGAGTCTCTGTGGTTCACTGACCATCTGGGGACTGACAGCTTTTGTGCCTTTCACCACTTGCAAGCAAACAACCACGACCTCAAACCACTCTTGAAGCTCAGGCCTTGAGAAACACCTGCAGCTGAGAATGGGCGAAGGCATGGAAAACAGTCTTGGGTCAAAACTGCCTCAAAATTGGAAAAGAGTCTTTGGTTAAAGCAGCCTAAAAGTGCAACAACCGCAGCCAGACAAATGACAGGGGATTTGTTTGCTTCTGACACATCCAGAGCTGAAACCACCTGGGTGCCTGGACAATCATCTGCTGGCAACAACGTTCAGACACCAACAATCCAAGATGCCTTTGAATGACAAACTGGTTACAGGAAACCTAATGGCATGAGCTGCTAAAGCTCTCCAAGTCCCTGACTCACAACCTCACTCCCCATTCAGCTCTCATTCCTGGGCATTCCCACATACTGAAAGATGGATGCATTCATGAGAACAACATCACCCTGCAGGAGACATGACAGCTTGTGAGAAAGCACTTGGTTAAGGATGAAAGGTAGAAAAGGCATTTCTGGAAAATTGATTGAGCTAGAAAAGTGCTCTTTACAAATTGCACCAACACATTTTCTCCTGCTGGCAGCACTGGAAGGTCTGCTTTGGCAAATCCTACTCCACAATGCAATCAGTCAGGTTGAATCCATGCAGAGCATGCAGCAAACAGGCTAAGAAAGCAGCACATCTAAGCAAATTGGGTAGATCTGGGTGATATTCCAACTAAATGAGGGGGATTTTTCATTTTGCTGACATTCCTGTTCTCATTTGTAGAAATGTTTTCTCTCTTTGGATACTGACATGACAAGCAAAAAGGTGATGAACTGAACCAGGCTATGGCTTCTTCACAGAGGAAAAGGCCTTTCCTCTCTCCAGCCAGCTGCCTCCAAACATCCACATCCAAGCTCAGTGTTAGCAAGTCATTTCTGTAATGAATTAGGGCAGATTCTGGCATCAAATCCTCGTGACAGCCAGGGTGAAAAGCAATCCTAGGGAAAGCCATGCTAGATAAATGACCTTTACTCAACAATTCTTAGGTTGCTCTTGAGAAACTGTAATTGTTGGAGGAGGGAGGAGGATAAACCACAAGCCTCAGCAAGGAGAAAGGGTTTATGCAATAGTTCCTTGTTTTCCAACATTCCCCCAAACAAACATCACAGTGGCAAAGTCTATACTTTCATTTCATACTCTTTTCATACTCTCAGAGGGGGAATATCTACATCCCCAGTCTTGCAAAGGTGTATGTACATTCTTAATATGTACCTTATGATTGCTGCTTCTTGCAGCTATTCCCAGAGTGCAGAGCTTTGTTTACACACAAAAGCCTTTACAGAATTGGGGGTTTGTGTTCTTCTGTGCTTATTCAAATGCAATCAGACATTATCAGTTTCATTTCCTACCACTGGAGCATTACAATTGCAAATAATTTCTCTTTCATCCCAAATATTGACTATTTCAAGCCACAGAGTGAAATTGCAAACATTGGAGTTATAACTCTAAAGAACACACACAGCATAAGAGCTGAGCTCAATCCAGTCCCAAAATTGATTTGGCCTCCACACTTTTGCAAATTAAGTTACGTATTTCCATGCTCAAGTGAAAAAACCAACATGTAACTTTAATGCTTAATATTTAAACAAAGTGCTCAATGTTTACACACTAAGCTCTTTTTTTTACTAAATTTAAGCATTTGCCTAAGTTAGACAGAAAATAGTAAGAGGTGAACCTCAAACCATTGGAAGGTTGGGTCCAATTCAGAAGCTTATCCAAACGCCTTCTGTGTTTGAAAAACATTGGCTTGAAAACTTGCAAGAACATGAGTCATTTGGATGTCACTCTGACTTATTATAGATCATCAAACTTTGAGAGATGGTCCTCAAGTTCTTTCTGATCACCTGTTTGGCCATTGCTTTCAAGTTTAATGATGCTGAGTCACACCAATGATAAAATCTTCTAGAAAACCATTTTTGTCTGTCGGCAGAGCCACAGCCAAATGAGGTCTGTCTGAGCCATGCCCCGGTTTGCTCCCATCTCAGCCTATTCCAGTCCACCCTGGAACATTCCCCAAGGCTGTGGTTGATGCAGAGGTGATACAAAATTAATAGATCTGCATTGGACTCCCCAGTCCTGCTGTCACCAGGGGTATTCCAGAAAGGCCCTAAGATTTCACCTGCAGCACCTCTCTGTCAGTTCAGTTTATGTTAAGAGCCACAGAAAAAAATATCAAATCAAACCTTGTGGCTGATGCAAGATGTAGATGTGAGAGAGTTATATAAAGTGATGAACAACTACATTCACCCCAACTACACCCCAGAGCTGGGCAGTGCACCATGAGAAGAACAGTTTTTCTCCAAATTAAATGTGTATCCACTCTGAGGAGAAACCTTCATGGTCTTATCTCTAGAGACTGTCCAAAAACATCACGTGGATCTCTTGTTCTGTTAAAACTCACCAGTAACCCACCACGTTGCGGCTCCCATCTCTCTTTATCTGTTTATTGTAGGATGATGTGATCCACCACGAAAATCACAGCAGCCCTCATAGACCAATAAACAATTGAAATATTCTTAGCTCAACAGTCCAGGAATAATAACCATTCTTATCACTGAGAGATAAAGGGAGACAAGAAAAGATAATAAGAGGATAACCAGGGTTTCTGGAGCCTAAGCAAAGCTTGATACCACTCAGAGTTTCAGTTGAGTAATGTTTTTTTCTGCTTTGGTCTAAGTGAAAATAAACCTGAGTTCCACTGAGTTAATAAAAACCAAAACCATCAGAGTAGAGGATGTTTTGCAGAGAACAGTAAAGCCTGATTCTTAAAGAAAAAACAACCAAAACAAAACCAACAACAACAACAACAAAAATTCCTGTTTACACTCCTTAAAGACTACATTCAAGTCCATCAATGTCAACAGAACCTTCACTGACTTTATCATCCTTTCCTTCAAAATTGCTTTTCCTTCATGGAATTACCTATTTGGCACCCAGGCCAGCCTCACCTCCTGCTGTTGTTCATGTTAGGGCAGAAGATTCTTTCCACTGGCTGACATTGGGTTGCTCTGACATGGGGAATGAGTGGGGGATGAAGACCACCAGGTGGGTGGGAATTTGCCCTTAGGTATTTCTGCTTGCAGTTATATCATTCCAAACAGAGACAGAAAAGACCAACAGAGAGAGACAGAATGAAAAATAATAAATAAATAAATAAGTGCCTTTAAGTAATGTCAGTAACTTAAACCAAAATTATCCATCACCTGTGATGCTCCTCCAGGAATTTCTGGACTCATTCCTCTAACAACTTTGGAGAAGAAACCCAGGCTATGAAAGGACCAAAGCTGTGTCCTCTGATGGCGACATCACAGAGATCAAACCCAATTAAGGAAACCCAAAAAAAACCCCTATTTTTATTCCTGCAACCTCTGGTAAATTTTATTTCTGTGTCTTGAGGTGATTATTTTTCCCTTTTGATACCATTTTCAGTGCATGCCCTTCATCTCCCCTGCGGAGCCAGCCCAAATGTCACTGAGACTATTAATGGTGTGTACTTAACACACATACTTACAGTATGTTCATTCTCTGGGAGACTAAACATTATTGAAAGGTTACAGCATTTATTTTGATGTGTGTCTGTTTAACCAATTCTAGCAAATGTTACACAAACACAAAATGGGTTTTCCTTCTCTGTTACTCACAAGCCACCCTGTACCAGAGGTTTTCAAACAGAAATCCTCCCTCAAATCAATGAGGAATTAGAAAAACCCTGATGCCACGCTATGGCACATGGAGATATTCTGAATATACAGCAAAGAGATATGTAAAGGAGAAAAGAAACATTTCATCCTTGCTCCCTGGAGCCCTACTAAAGGCTTTTTCCATCTTCAAGTCCACCAGTTTCTATCAACTTCTGGCTGATTTCAGGGACCCCCTCTCCAGCAGCCATGTGATATTAGAAAGAATCAGTAGGTTTGTTCCCCACTACCTTGATTCTCATTTAATGGAGATTTGGATGTATTTCTCGTGATTCCTCAATATTTTCTGTTTCCATTGGGACTGGACACAACAGTTGGTAAGTACAGCCCTTTGTGTGGCCAAGTCCTAGCAAGGGACCAAACCATGGAGAAAACACCAAAACCACCACAAATCACTGATGAGAATTTAGGTTTTTGATTATCCCAGCTACAATTTTGAGAGGATCCAGCCATGCACCCATCCTTAACAGTTGCCACTGTTGTGCAAAAGTGGGATTAATAATCCCCACTGCAGCTACTAACAGCTCTGTTGACTCTTACCTGTTATTCCGAGAGAGACCTTTAGAAAGAAAAAACAAAAAACCACAAACAAACCCAACCAAGCAGTTTCCCCCTTCTTACCTCAAACTCTGCATAAAGACACAAAGATTTAGTGCAAGGGAAACCCCACCTCACACCTCATCTGACTGCAAAGAGAGGCGAGGGCATGTGAGGCCAGAGCAGAGTCAGGTGGTTGTGTTTATCATGTGCTTGTTCCACCTTGTTTCACTGCACCTCAGGGGCTGCTCCTGGGGAATACATCCAATGCCATCAAAGCAGAGAGCTCACATAAACACTGCTCACACGAAACCAGAATCAAAAAGCAGCAGCTGCAGCAGCTAATAGGCAGAATATTAGGAGAGCTAATGAATAGGTTCCCTCAGTGTACAACCCCAGCCCAAAAATGCAACTTTCCGCTGCCAGTCATCAATTAAATTCAGCGTCTTTTCTTTATGCTGGAATGAATTGGACTGACTGGATTCCTTAACCAAAAGGTCAAATGTGAAAATAAACTAAGGAAAACCAGGCTGTCCTTTCCTCAAGCATCCCAGTCCTCTGACACCTTCTTCTTGGACTCTAAACTGCTCTTTTTCTCAGCTACTCTTCTCCCAGTAGCCCTCTGCTCAGCCCCTGGTTCTTACCTTCCTTCCAGCTACCAGCCAGCACAGACAGCTGCCCAGGCACTCTCAGACCTAGAGAAGCTGGAGCAGCAAGGAGATTTGCTGCTGCAGGCAACTGGGAAGGGTGTCAGAGGTGTCAGGGCTGCCTCTAATTGCTCTCAGAGAGCCCTGTAATCCTGCCTGTGCTTCCTCCAAGGGGATCACAGCTGGGTCCTGGGTGATGTTATGGGGTAAAGGAGGAGCTTGGAGTAGAAGTAGTAGGAAAAAGCAGCTGCTTCTCCATCTCAGCCACTCTTCCAGCTCCTCAAAGTGTCCTTGAGTTCACATCCATCATGTCCCAACCCTATCAGTAAGCCAAACTGGGAAGCTCTCAGTGCACTGCCTCCAGCCAAGCAGCCTTGGAGGAGGAAAGAGAAGAGACTGTCCTCAGCTGAACACAGCAATCCTTGGTCCTCAGGAGATGGCCTTGAAAGAAATGCTCTTCCCAGGGCAGACAGCCTAGAGATGCTCTGGAAGGGAGCTCAGCAGCTCCTGCACAAACAGCCACTGGCATTTTCCTATCACCAGGGCTGCAGCCTGACAAAGAAGTAAATAAAATAAAAACCTGAGACTGGCCATATATCCATTCCTTGGCCAATCTTCAGAGTAACAGAGAAGGTTCCACTCTGTAGAAGAGGGTCACTGGGGCAGCAGTTTCCAGATGTTTTGCCATTGACTTCACTTCCACCTGGAAGCATCATTTCATGTGAACTTGTCCCAGATTTATGAGCACCCATTATGCCAGATCTGCTGAGAACACACCAACCTCCCCTGGGACGTGTGCACAGGGAGTTCACAGTGATCCTTTCTTATCATGGCATCCTATTCCCTGCTCACAAAGGACATAGAGGGCTGGACTTCTGGGGACACCCCAAGCATAAAGAAGTGCCCTTCTCTCACCTCGAAAGAGGACTGACCCAGAAAAGCACAAAAACTTCAGCCCAGCTGGGATAAACCAGGAACTATTCCCAAACATGACACCAAAGCTCCCACTGAAAGTTTAAAAGCAAATATTTTCAAAATTAATTTTTCAATTTCATGCCACCTCTCCACTAATTACTTGTGGCCAGGATCCTGCCTGCCAAGACGTTACAAAACGCTACCAACCGATGCTAGGAGAGAAATCTTCGGGGGGAATTCTCACACAAGAGCCCCACAGGCACAAGGAGCAATGGACACAGACACACTTGGAAGGAGCCACCCACTTCTTGGACACCTCTCCAAAGCAGGTCCCCAGCCTGTGGAGCACCCTCCCTGTCGTGTCCCCCCGTTTGCAGCGGGATGGGCCTGGCAGGGGCTGCGTTGCACGGTCTGTAGGGCCCTTGGGGGTGTCAGAGCTGCTCAGGCAGAGCAATCAAACAGCTGCAGAGTTTCTGACCATCTCAGCATAACAACCCCAAGTCAATGCACGGGGAGGAATGCGGAGACCTCGACGGTGCCTCTCGACACCCATCTGTTTTTTAGAGTCAACTGGCCTGAACTCCTCTGCAAGCTATTAGCTCTGAATGTCCAGTCGAGGGCTGTGTTCTCTGGGTGTGCTTTAATTCCAAAGTAAACTCTTTTGCCTCGAGAAACATGCAACACAATAAACTAATTTGAGTTGAGCTTAGTGTAATCTTTCTGGTCTTTTTATTGTTTTGATCTGATCCCAGAAGTGGAAGTCTGGTTTAGGTATAGTGTTTTTGTTTTGTTTTGGGGTTGAGGGGTTTGGGGTTTTTTTCACTCTTTCTGGGATCTGCTCTCCACAAGCCAGATTCCTGGATTTGACAAGTTCTGTTTTATTCTACTTACACTGCCACCTGCGCAGCAGAGAGATTTAAAAGGCTGACTTCTCTGTTGGTAAAAGCAACAACAAGTAAACACAGAGCTGTGTTCAGGACAGGCTGAAAGGAATTCCAGCTTCCTTTCTTCATATTAATTTACAGTGTGTACTTCCCCATTTTCCTATGCCCATTTCCTTGTACCTGGCCAATGCTTTTCCTCCATACAGTGCATTTAAGTTGTTCTCCTGACACATGAGATTTGTTTAATAATCATTTTTTTCTGCACTTTGTAATTTTGCCACTGCCTGCAGATGACATGACAAGGAGCACACAGGTACACAGGCTGCCTCAGGGACACTGCTGTGCTGAGCAGTGTCACCTCCATGTCCTCTCACCAGGCCAGGAAGACCCAGAGACCTCAGCAATCCCATCAAGAGCCCGGTGATGTCACCTGATGTAATTTGCCCGACATTCAGACAAAATGAGGCCAAACTTTGCTGATGGTGAAGTGACTCACGTTGTACAGAGAGTCCTGCACAGGGTCAAAGGGAGGTTCAGGAGCCCTGATTCAAGATCTCATGTGTGGCTGACCAGACCACAGCTCAAACAGGAAGGGTGGGGAGCAGAAAAGGAGGAGTTTCACTGCAGCCCAGACCCAGCAGCACCAGCCTGGGTTTTTAGGCGATAAGCCCAAGGTACACACTTCTGCTGCAAATTTTAATTTTGGAAACCCAAAGGTCAAGGGATTGGAAGTTTTGCTCGGCTCCTACTGAGGTCTGCCAAGCACTGCTGTAACAACGCTGCTTTCTGAGGATGTTGCAGGCACAGTAACGCAAAAGGGAAACCAATATTAATAAAACAGAAACAAGGAATCCCTTCATATAAAAATAACAGCAAATAATGCACTGTAGAAGCTATTTGGTGAGGTGAGATCTGATGTTATAACTCAGTGGGATCCTCCAGCCCAGTGCAGAGCTCACAAAACTTCTAAGGAAAACCAGGTTTTTTTCTGGACTTTTCATCAATTCACAATCATATCACTATTTAAAATAAATCCATGAAGTAAGAATCTAAAAAAGTAAATCCAACTGTTTCTAAACATAAGCAGGTCCTTCCCTTCAATCTGTGTACCCTTCCCACTCCCTCCAGGTTCCCTCCCTCCCTATTCAGATAAACCAAAGTGAATAAGCACACCAGGATGCAAGAGCAGAACAAAATGACTAAGACTCTGATGTGTAATAATATGTCTGTACTGTAACTAGACATAAACCTTTTAAAAATTCAAAATAGGTGACTCAAAGCTATGGAGAATTTTCCAAACACCAGATGGAACAAAGAACCCCACATTAAGATATTTTCAGTTAAGGCAATTACACTTAAATAAAGCTGCTTATTATTGTAATTGCAGAAAAGCTCCACAATGCAGCTTGGCTTTGATGAAGAGACTCTGCCTGAGAAGCATTCAGGGCTCACTGCCATGATTTGACATCTGTCTTGCTCCCAGTCACTCATCTTCACTCACTGGAGAAGAGAATCATAAAATGGTTTGGGTTGGAAGGGACCTTAAAGATCATCCAGTGCCACTCCCCTGCCATGGGCAGGGACGTCTTCCACAATCCCAGATTGCTCCAAGCCCTGTCCAGCCTGGCCTGGGACACTTCCAGGGATCCAGGGGCAGCCACAGCTGCTCTTGGCACCCTGTGCCAGGGGCTCTCCACTCTCACAGGGGAGAATTCCTTCCTAATATGTAACAGCAATTTCCCCTCTTCCAGTCTGAGCCCATTACTCCTTGTCCTGCCACTGCAATTCCTGATGCAGAATTCCTCTCCAGCTTCCTTGTAGCCCCTTCACAAGAAGAACAAGACTTCTATTTCAAACAACTGCAAATTAGATGCTGTTGCAAAAGAGATTTGATTTTGGACAAAAATCACACCTCCTTGTCAATATTTTAGTGCCCTTTGGTCTGCAGAGATGGAGTCAGTGCCAACAGGTAGGAGGGGACAAGGACACTGTTGTGCTGCAGATACTGGGTAAACCAGGGACTAAAAGCTTGACTTGTTAGTCTGAGCTCAGTGCCAGACATGAGCAGAATGCTGTGCAGCTTGTACTATATACACACCAAATCCCTCAGTCCCTTAGCAAGGCAGCTTCACAAACCAAATTCTTCTACAATTATCAGCTTTCAGCTAGAGAACTCATAGGATGACCCAAACCCACAAAATGCAGAGCAGAGAATAACTGTACTCAGTATCAGTTGATCAGATAGGCCCTAAAATACCTTTTTTAAAAAAAAGGAGTAGTGTAATTGAATATTCAATCTACAGTTAACAAAAGATAACTCCACATCAAGGTACTTCTTGAACGCAAGAATGCCAAATATTCCGCTCCAGGCCTAATCCTGATTAGGTGCCTTGGGCTAAAAGGAAATACTTTTTATTTCTGTTACAAAACATGTATAAACAGAAGGCCTGGGTAATGCAATGTGAAAACCCCTGAGCAGGGATTCCAAGATTTACCCCATTAATCATAAATTACTAAGAAAAACAAAATATAGAATAGCTCGCTTTGTTTCCTTTGGTTTCCGAAAGAAGCAGCAGCCACAAACACGTAGGTAGGGATGATAAACCTGCAGTGATGGTGTAGAAATCACACCCAGTGTGTGCAGGGCTGATTGTTCATGAGGGTGGCTCACTTCCGAAGGGGAGGGCCGGGTTGTGCAATGATTCCTTACCCAGGGAAGAATTCCCAGCACAGCCGTGTCCCCTCGGTGGGGCTGGGGGACGCCCGCCAGGAGCGTGGGGAGCTCTGGGTCTGCCCCAGCTCCAGCAGCGAGCGGGGCCTCAGCTCCCCTCCCCTCCTGGAGCTGGATGAGCATCCAGCTCGCTTCCCTGCCAGCGCAGGTTTGTCTTTAAGGACGTTTTCTAGGATTTTGTCCAGCTGCTCTAAAGAAGTCCTAAACAATGGGATTCAACCAGCGCGCTGCAGGGATGGCTTCATAGCTCAGCACCCTTTGCTTGTAAACATTTCCCAATAACCAAAATTGTGTTTCTCCCCTACTTTGCTCCTTTCTTGACTTCCCTTTCTGGCAAGGGCATGGCACAGAATGAAAATCCTTCAGGAGTCACCTGGTTGGGATGGCAGCATTTTATCCTGGCAGCATTTTTCTCTTTTAAGGAAATATATACAGGATTTTGCTCCAGGAAAGCAGATGTCCCCTGAACCTTTATGATATTAGGAGAGCTTGGTCATCAGCTCAACAGCTCTGGAAAAGGTTGCTGCAAATGCTTTTTTCAGTCCTACTCAACACCTTGCTCCCTTGATCTTAAGAATGGTTGGGAGCTTTTCCCTCTCTTCTCTATATATCCATATCCCACAGAGACATTACACTCTCATCCTGTATTTTGTAGCTGCCTCAACTTTACAAAGCCTCCTTTGGCCATGTCATTCCCAAACTAGTCTTTTTTTTTTTTTTTTTTTTTTTTTTTTATTTTGCTCTAGATTTTGTGTTCACACCCAAAAGGCCAGTGCACACAGTGCAGCTTCCACAGGCCCTTTATCAAGCAGCTCTCACCACAAGGCTGTATGAATCCTCAAACTCTGACTGATAAATAATGCATTCCAGCAAAATATAAATCCATTTCCTCCTATTAGCTACAATTACAGCCTAAAATAGTAATGGAGGGATCAGGTTACTAAAGCAGCCACGCTTTCATTAAGAGCATTCACCATTCACGTCGCACTTGGAGCCCAAATAGGATAATTTCACATTCACCTTACCTTTGGTCATCATCTCCCTCCACTTATTGGCACTGAGAGGTTTTACCCAGTTTTCTCCTGCACCACTTCCAGATCCTTGCAGGGGCTAATGACTGAATCAAGCCTTCCTTTGCCTAGGTTATTTAATCCCACCTGGGCATAATAAATGGGAAATCCCCAGCTCTCTTTACAATATTTGTAGCACTGGGACGCTTTTACGACATTATTACAACTGGAGCATTGTTGTACCCTGAGATTTTTTTAGAGGGGTCTCACTACATGGAATTTTCTCTTAATATTTGGCCTGAGTTTCACTTATTTTCCTTCCGCTGCCTACAGATTTGCTTCTGTTGGCTCAAATGAGACATTTCTGTTTCTCTCTAGTATTTATGTGTTTGAAGATAGTTATCATATACCTACTTAGTCATTTTAAACCAAATTTAACAACATTTAACTCTTTTTAATCTCCTACTCATAAATCATCCCCCCCTGGTCTCCTTTGCCAATGTCAGGAATGTTTTCCTACAATTCCACGAGAGAAATATGCCCCTGTTACAAAATAGCTTATATCTGATTGCAGCAAGAAGAAAAAATCAATTCAGAAATTACAAGAAAAGGGAAGCCGAATATCCTTTGGCAGGTAAAATTCCCAGGAGTCCAGAGCCTCATGCCTTATGTTCCCTGCTTCAAAATCCTTAAAGAACCTCAGAACTAAGCACCGGCATCTCAAAATACCCAATAAGGCACCTAATCATTCATGTCACTTCTGACCCTTGCCACTTGAGATCAGGGCACTTCCTTCCTTGCACTTTGTTAAATGTGTTTTTAATCTGCTTAAATTGCATGAAAACATGGCACAGTGTGAATGGGCGCCCGGCCCAGGGGATTTTTTTAAGGCCTTATTACAAAGGTGGCTCTTTCCCTCTGGGTCAGTGAGATGGATTGGGCCACATCTTGCCTTGACCTTGTTCAGCATCTGAGTGAGGGAAGGAAAGTAAAGTTCCCAAATCCTTTGTTCACGTTGCTGACCATGTGCTGCCTCCTCCTACCCTGGGATTTGCTGTAGGATCTGGCTTTGTCCTGCCCCTGGAGTAAGGCCAGTGCTGTCCCAGGACTCTGTCCCTTCCACCGGTGTCCACAACATGTCTGGGAGGCAGAAATGCTTCTGTATTGCTCTGCCCGACCCCAGCCCTGGGGATAACACCCACACCACACACTGGTCCCACTGCTGCTTGGGTCCCTGCCCAACTTTCATCCTCACTTCTCTCCTGGAATGGCAGGTAGGGAGCTGAGTTCCCAAGGTAATTATTCAGTAAAACAAACCACGCTATCCTTCCTTTTCCCCCCACCTCCACCCTTTTTAAAGAGTTAATTCACTGGATTTCCATCTGCCGTCAGCCAAACATTGCAGTACAACTCTAAAGACAAAACAAGGTTTTTTTTCCTTAATACATTTCTCCCACTGTTCACTTGTTTATAGGATTCAGTCATTCTCATCGAGCCAAACCTGGCACGACTAACTCTGATCCCACGTTCAACAAAATCTCTGCTGTGTTTATATATCCAGGGGGACTTTTCAGAGTGGGAGAAAAGCACCTCTAGTATGTTAATTCCCAAGGACTCAACGATTAATGAACTAATCTTATTACACGTGCCGGGGGCGGAATCCTGGTAGATGAAACCTGAGCTAATGAATTAAAGCCCAAAAACTCCTTTGGCTGCATAAACGTGCTTTTAATTTCAGCTAACCTTTCAATAATAATCCTTCAGGATTTTTTTTCCATGATGCTTATACTTTCTGAAGATATGTGACTCCTCTTGGATACAAGCTCCTTTGTTATTTTATTTCTTGGAAATATTTAGCAACGTCCCAATAACTTTCTTGTTAAAAGTGTATTTGCCTTTCCTGTCCTGAAGGTTGTAGCTGAGTTTTCTTCTCTCTATGGAAGGCCCTTGGCTTTTTACTGAATTTTTACTGCTGGGAGTAAACACAGAATAGGAGAAATGTTTGCCATATGTTGATATAATGGTCACATTGTGGGAGGGGAGCAGAGAGGAAGGCTGGGCCCCTGACATCATGGTAGAAGTGCCCTTTTTTCACAGTTGAAAGTAGGTAAATAAATTATGGTAAATAAAAACCAACCTGAACTTTCACTGAGGACTTCAAAGGAAACCTAAATACCGTGTGATTACAGAGGTTGAAAAAAGCTCAGTTAACATTCCACAAGTTTAGAGACCTTGGTCAGAAAGACATTCACATTTGGAGCGACTTATGTTCACACAAGGACACCTAAAAAAAAGTCACTTTTTCCCGTGAATACCTTAGATGCCATATTAGACAGAAGCAGAGGAAACACAGAGGGAGAGGTCTTCGAATATCATTCTGATCTCTCTCTTCAGTTTAGATCCTTAGCAATCTCCTTTGATTCACTGGCTGGTTGTTGTCCCTCAGAAAGCACACAATACTCTCTTAACCCTTCTGTATATTCCCATCATAAATCATGATTGATCTAAGAACCTGTACCAGAACATATTGATTAACCTGCTGCCTTGGTCTCTATTTGAAACAGTTTGAAAGTTTGCTCTGGGAGCATCGAAGAAATTCTATTTTCTTACTACACGGTACAAGCGGTCAATGAATAATAAACATGAACAACCCTCTTCCTCAACTTCATCCATCAAACAGACTGCCAACAGATTGGTAATTTTACCTTGATTTTACCTTCCCTTGCTATTTTACACTCAGACATCAGTTCCCATTGATGTGCTAGAAGCCAAAGCTCTGCTGCTCTGTCTCGGGTAGGGCAGTGGTGGGGAGGTTCTGCATCCCTGAACACAGCAAACCCCACATAGAGCAGCACAGCCACTCCAGGCCCAGCAGCTCCAGCAGCACTGAAGAAACCCCCTCACTCAACATTCTCTGCCCTGCCACACACATAGTTCCTTTTCCAGGCACACCACTACAAAATGTCACTTCAAATAATATTCCTCTGCTACAGAAGGTTCCAAACCATTCATTCTGGTGGGACAGTGGCCACCCTAAGCTCTTCTCACAGGCACTGCATGGGCAAAGAGTGTTTTTTGTGGGCAGCCCCAAGGTCTGAGCCCCTCATGCTGGGAGGAGGATGGAGGGAGAAGTCAAAAGCCAGTGCAGGCTTTGGCAGGCTTGTGGCAGCTGACCTTCCTCACGAGACCTACACAGATATGGGTTTATTCCACATGCTGCCATCGGCTATTTTGGCTATTTTTTTCCCCTAGACTCCCCCTCTGTCACCTCCATAAAGTAATACATGAGTATGCGATACCTCAGAATTTGGAAGGGGAGATTGCAAGGCAGAAAAACCCCGCTATTTTAAATTCTGTGGAAAAACAGGTTAGAGATTCTGTGTTTAAATAAAGGTTAGAACAATAAAGCGGCCGGATTTTTCCACAGTAACTCTCACCTCAGACAGCAAATGCTGAGTAACCGCTCAGCCCTCCTCGCCTGCTCCCTCCCGCGCCCCGGCCGCGCGGCTCTGACTTCCCTCGTGTTTACTGAACGTCTGCAGCGATGGCGGGGCAAAGCCACAAGGCCGCTCTCTCTTGGAGCCAGTTCCACTTTGTCACCACCTCAGAAAAAACACAAAAAGGGGGAGGGAGGCAGGAGCAGCCAGCCAGAGCCCAGCCCTTCCACACGCCTCCAGCCGCGATGGGGCACGGCGGCACTGCCAGCCAGGAGCGCAGCAAAGGATCCCTGTGGACACAAGAGGGGCACTGCCTATTTTTAGGCAGCTGGAGTTTCCACGAGGATTCCTAAATCTCTAGTTTCATTAGGCTGTGTGGGGCTTTTTTAAGAACAGGTCGTTTAAAGTTGTGGTTGCGCTGTTCTACTTCTTTCCCTTCCATGGCGCAAGGCTCGGAATAGAAATAACAAACTGATGAAATCAATGTGTGAGCACAGCATAGAGCAGGGATAAGGCCTGGCCTAAAGGCTAAAACCAGGGTGAAGAACAAGGGTGACAGTGGGGTATGGCCTGGCACAGGGACAGGGTGGCAGTGGCTGATGATGAGTGGCATGTGCAGTCCCTGGCCATGGCCAGTTGGTTCAGTGATGGACCTTTCCCTGCACTGGTCTGTTTTTCCAGGCCACAACAAAGTCAAATTTACCCATTCAAGCCACTCATGGTCCAAACCTGACTGTTTCCCATATGCACACGATTTCTGTACACTTTGAAATAAACAATGTACATTAGGCCCAAGCTCTCACGCCAAGAACTGCAACATTCTCACTGCGATCTCCCAGTTTTAAGGCTCACACAGCACTTACAACTGTGCAGTGATTTGGCTTGTCAGCTCACTGGCATAGCCACTTGTGCACATTACCCTCCCGACCCCAAAATAACAATTCCCCCCCTTTTATTTTTCATTCCCCCCTTCCTTGATGAGGCTAAACTGTCTACTTACCGTTCCCCACACAGCAGCAGCAGCTGGGAGCATCTGGCGTGGGACATATGGAATTTAATTTCCCGATATTTACATAGATTGAAACAATTCTGACTCCAGACTTCTGAAGGCCCATTGCAGCAGACCTCAAGGCAAAAGCTTTCAGTTCATTTCATTTTCCTCTTCTTCTTTTGGCAAATGAGCTGGGAATACCAGTTTAAAGTCTGCATGGGCCTTAGGATGTTGAAAGATACTCAAGTCCTTGATCTATAAGGCTTACAGGGTAAATGCTGCTTTTTTGCTTCTGGGGAATCCAAAAGGACTTTTAAGAGCCCTAGCCACTTTAAAAATATCTTTTTTCAGTGACCTTGAGTAGATTTGAAACAGTCCATTTCAGAGTTTTGCACATGTGGCTACAGATAAAAGTTTCTTTGGGAAAAATAAAATAACTGAAGGCAAGTATTCGGTCATACAAAGGAGAATGAAAAGGGACACGGTCTAGTGCTGAGTGCAGGGCCAGCATTGCTGCTATGCTGCTGTTGAGCAGAGAGTTAAATGAGGACTTGCTCCTGAGCAAGACAGACGCTGAATAAAAATGGCAAAGCAAAAATGTGGCTGAAGCACCACACTCCTCCAGAACAGTTGGTTGTCTTTACTTTGTCTGTCGGTTGCCATCCATGACATTTCCAATAATTGCAGAAACAGAGACTTTAGAGGTGGCGGAGTCCATTATCAACAAAGAATTGCCAGGGATGGCAGCACACCAGTCCAGCTTTGCAAAATCCCTCTAAAATCCCTCTTGTAACAACATTTGAAGAGAATGGTTTAAAACTCCCACCTTATTTTAAGGACGTCCACAACAGATTCAACAGCTAGAAAAGCTGAGAAGATCACTTGTCTTCTTTATGGCTATAAGTGACCAAATTCTTCAGATGGCAGTGGTGCAAACACAAATAGCAGCAGTATCAGTCATGGAGCTTCTCCAACGTGCAGCATCTGAGGACCTCACACATCGAGTCACAATTTGCCAGTAAAATCCCAGTGTCTGAGATAGGAAGATACCATGGCTTCCTGGGAGAGTTCATCCAACAGAAAATATGTCTTGCTGTATATGCATTTTTTAAGACCATGGCAAAATTTTTGAGTGCGTCAGGATGAGGCCAAAATAGGACTTGGATCTTCAGATTTAGATTCTGAATTTGGATCCCTATGCACAAAACGTTTCTGCCAACCCTAAGGGCACCTTACTCAGTTCCTTTGAACTCCCCAAGTTCCTCCTGATTTTGCTTCTTTACTTGCTCAGCTGTGCCATGGGAAATGCTTTAACAACCTTGGAGTCACGGCTGGAACTCAGGTCTCCTGTCATTGGCAAAGACACTTTTACAAAGCGTCAGGTTTTGTTTTTTTCCCCTCCTCCTTATCCAATGACTACTGCATTCTGATTCAGGGACCAGTAAAACCCACTGCCATATTGGAAAACCCACCCAGTGCAGTGGAATCAGCTCTCTGGTCAAAGATCTTTCTAGAAAAAAGGAGATTTAGGTCTGAATTCTCCCAGGCAGAAAAGAAAGCTGAATGGGGGTCTCCAGCATCCTGGGTAAGCACTCAGACACGAGGGTGGTATGGAAGGAAGGGTCACTTTGGGGAATCTGACCCACCATGAGAATCAGGTCTTCTCTTTTTTTTTGTAAAAATACCAATCTCTGGTAACTGTTCAGGTACAGCCATAACCAGTGAGAGTTTGCAAAACACAAGGCAGATTACCACTTGTGCTGAATTAGAGCAACTGAGACTGGAAAGGAGTTTAAAATCCCCATTCCTAATTGCTTATTTAACTTGCTTGTTAAATTTGATTTTGTACTTGTGTGCCAAAGGATCTCCTTGTTATGGACTTCTAAAAAAAAACCTAATAATATATAGGGTTTTAATACTGTGTTTGTTCAACTTTTGTTGCTCTATTTAGAAGACCTTATTATACTTTTATTGCTATTAAAGAACTGTACACTCCTTATGATTATTTTACAGGGCTCAAGACAGTTGATCTGGATGCTGTCTTATTAACTGTACCAGGTGGTAGAAATACCATTTAATCCTCTTTAATATCAGTAATTCAGACTACATGGCAAGACTGACCTCAGCATCTCTCATACCCCTGGAGGAACTACATTATAACACTGCATAAGGGGTCAAAGATGAGAGTGCTTTTGGCAAGGGACTTTCACTTTGTAGATGAAACATCCTGATTAAAAATGATGCTTCCTGCATAACACTGCTGCTCTCAGCTCACAGTTTCCAAACCCACAAAAGCTGCTTTCTAAAGATGGGTAAAACGATCCCTCGACGGTTTATGTAATATATTTGCTGTGTAGTTTTAGGGTTTTCAGGATGAAAGTTGCTGGAGTACAGTCAGCCTTTTTGGACAGGTAGTTTAGCACCCAAAAGTAGTTGGCACTGAGGAGGAATAAAAAGCTGGAGATACCCCATGGCTGCACTAAAGTGGATGCATGGGACTTACACTCTCTATTAGCTTAGTTCCCAAACACCATTTATAGCATTAATGCATTTGCCCTCACAAATCCATCAGAGGCAAGAATTTTAGAAGGCAAACAAACACCCCAAGAAGGTAGAACAAACCAACTGAGAAATGACTGAGAAATGCCTGCGTGCCTTCACTACCCCCACCCCATTTTGAGAGATACATCAAAGACCAGAGGTAGGTCTCAAAGACACCTCCTTTCAGAGCATCTCACTTTTAGGACTCAAAAGCTGCATCTCTTCCTTTTGACCCTCAAACACCCCTCAAGCAGCCTGAAACTCCCAGCCAAAGACCCTGAAGGGTGTTGGGGCAGAGCAGGGAAGGAAATGCCCGTCTCCTGTACTGGAGGCCCCTCACCACTTCCTCCCACAGCATCCCGTGGGACGCCACGCCAGCCCCGCCACTCGCCCTGGATGGCGTCACACCGGTGGAAACCCCACAACACGGGCAGGCAGAACCAACCCCGAGGTATCCCCAAACATTCCTGTTTGTCCAAGAACAAGAAATTTGAGGCCAGTTTTCTGCGAGCCTTGAGCCCCAGAGTAGACATGAAATGTAGACTCTATTTTCACAAGTGTTCAGCACGCAATCTGTGGAGCTCTTCTGAAAATCTGGACCTTATTTAGACGAGTAAATGAGAGCCAAGCTCTTTGTAAAAAAGAGGGTTTAATAGAAATGTCTGCCGCCTCCTATTCTTAGGCCCCTAAGTAAGTGGTGCTGGCTGTGGTGGGAGCTGCTGGTGCATGACTGGTGACTGGCTTTGTCATCCCAGGAGTTCTCCTGGGTTGCTAAAACGCTCATGAAAAAAAACCAACAAAAATGTGCATGGACGGAGCAGACAGGGGGAAAAAATCAGCTTCACGCTACAGCAAATGCTCAGTGAAAATGTTTGCACAGGTCTAATGAGAACTGGTTAAAAGTCAAACCCAAGTACTGCTCTCCTGGCAGCTGAACACGAATTACAAAATCCCATTGCCTCAGTTCACTTCAGAATTGTCTCAGCTACTCATTCCTGTATCAGTGGGAAATTTGGAAGTGACTTTGGATTTGCAGTTTCCTTTTGATAAATGTATTAAAAATACCAATATAACAGCTTTTTATATCATAATAAAAATACATGGAGTATTAAATCCTGCCTAACTCTTGCTGACTTGGAAGCAAGTTTGCATGCTTTCCTCACATCCAGATTCGATTACACTAACTCTTAATGCACAGCTTTGCCAGAAATGTTTTTATTAGAAGAAATTGCACTTGGTCCAGAATGTGGCAGCAGGAATGATCTCTGGCATGCATGGTAACAGGCTTTTTTCACCAATCTGAGATCTCTACATGGGTTTCTAATTTCACTCAGAATTGAGTTGAAAAATTGACTTTTGGATCAGCAAGAGATTGGACATGATTATAGGTAATGCTGGACTTTGGAAGTCTTGGACAAAAAAACTTTTGGCCAATAGGCTTTTTGCATTATATTCCTCAGCTCTCTGCCAGAGTGTACTCACATTCACTCTGGACTTGCCTCCTCTAGTTACTGGTGTGTATTTTATTCCTTAAAACATCTTTTTTAAAACCCTTTCTTTCCCAAAATAATTTAGTTGCATCTGGAATTGTGCTATCTATCCCTAACAGCTCTTAGAAATATTGATAACTTGGTGAAGGTCTTTGAAGTAGCAGCTGTGAAAGATACTGCAGAGATGAAAAGAGATTGTATGATTGACTGTCTTGCCTTTTT
>VZRH01001152.1:718823-790773 GCA_013397555.1 Urocynchramus pylzowi
TGATTGACTGTCTTGCCTTTTTTTTTTTTTTTTTTTATTGGCCCACTTTGTACTTAATTTAGTCAATCAACCAGACATCTTTCCATAGGGGTTTTTGTCCAAACACCTTTGGCATCATCCACAAACCATATAAAGTGACCCCATGATGGGTTTGAACAGTGAATGATGATTATTGCATTCATCTTTCCATCAGATGTATAATTTTAAATAAAAAGTACTAGAATCGTTCCCATTGCATTGCTGGAAGTGAGTGAAAGCCAAGGGAATGTATCTCCATGCATTTGGCACAGAGATTCTTCAAATCTGCCTTGGACAGTAGTCTACTACCACTAAAATGAGGCAGTTGCAATGCAAGACTGGAATTAACACAAAGAAGACTGAGCTCTGTCTAAATCTGACTAAATTCTGCGTGGTTGTAGACCCTGAGGAGGCTGCAAGACCTGCAAGTAACTGCAAGAATCGCGTTGGGAGTTAAGATTAAAATGAAGGACAGATTGAGGTTTCTGAAACCAGACAAGGCAGCCTAGGTCTCAGTCTTGCTGGATTCCTGAGGTGGGCAGAAGACACTTTAATTACATGATCAATACAGTTTCAAAGTAAGCACAGAAGCCACAATGACTCTGAGGGCACAAACATTATTTGAAGGGTAAAGCAAAATCGCGTTGAAGGAAAATGAGAGATCTCTGCCTCACAGAAACCAATCAATGCCTTCTCAGTCTCCTATGTGTTAAGTTTAGAAACATTTGAAGACATCTGAAATGGAAGTGCAAAGACAATTCTGCCAAAGCTCAGCAATTTCCCAGATCCCTGAGAGACTGTGCAGTGGAACAGTCGATCAACAGCAACAAATTCATCTTCCTGAGGAAAAGCAGGTGCCTGAAACATGGCTTTGCTTGTTGAAAAATCATGGAACTCCTCTCATGCAGAACAAGGCTTGAGAGTGCTTGTCCCCTTCCACACAGCCTGTTGCTTCCTTGGACAAATTAATGAAGATTTCTTTTTTCAGTGAGAAAACTCCAGAGCAAATATCCCAAGAGAGAAATTAGACTGAGATGCTGCAGCAGTGAATTCATAACCTATCCTGTCTCTACCAATTAAGCTGATATTCCGTAATTACAACATCTACAGCAGAGAAGATAAAGGAAGATTATCAATGATTCCTGTTGATATTTATTTGTTTTTTAGAGAAAAACTTGATTTCTTGAAATAAACACTGTAGTTGTAAATTTCAGCTACACTATTGTTTTAAAAGAAGATCAAGACGGAATTCATAAATCTATTCCAGAATGCCCTCTAACATGATTAAGGTACCCACCTAGATTTGACTCAAGGCCCAGATAAAGAAAAGGAAGACTCTGAATTTGAGTCATCTTAATCCAAGCCACTGGACAGTGATGGTTTTGGATGGATGTAATTGGATCCTTCCATCTCCCCCAACCTGAAAAATGTTGAAAGATTTAAATCTGAGAAAAAATGAAAACAAACATTAGAAAGTCAAAAAATGTTTTCTGTTGAACTGAGTTCTCATTTTCAGGCCAACTGTAACAAAAACATTGTAGAAGTACATGAGCAAAGCCCAGTCTTTTCAAGCTGGAACACAGCACTGGTCCATCAAATCCAGGCCATCAGAGTCCAGTCTCTCCTGCAACACCTGCATCATTTACTCACCTGCAGAAATCTATCCTTCTCCAAACAACAGCCACTGTAATTTCCAGCAGCGAAGTGATGCCATCAGAGTGAAATGCAGAGCAGAGGTGTCAGAATGAATGACTGCAAAGCTCAAGAATTAGAGAAATTTAGTTGATAAGGTTAAAAAAAAGGCAAGCTGGTAAAGAAGAGCTTTTTCCAATATGTAAAATCTGCTGACTTTGCATTCCCTCTTCCAATCTTTTTTGGGTTCTGCCTACTTAAGAAATAAAGTCTTTGTAGCAGGGGCAGTATCAGACCATACATCTGGAGCAAACAGCTCCATCCAACTCAACACTCCAAGTCTTCATATGCCCAAAAAATATACACACATCTCTCATGGTTATGCCCCATGAGGTTTTGCTGAGGGTTTGAACAGAAATAGAGGAACTTCCTCTAAAATTCATTCGGATCCAGGTCCCAACTTCTTTAGGCTCCTCAAAATACCCCCTCTAAGTACAAAAAAGTCAATGTACTTTTTCCTTCACAATTAACTTCTCTTATCCAAAATTAGTCCAGAGTTAAATTTTATGGACTACAGGTTTAAGGGCAAACACATCAACAGAATGATAAAACATGTCCCTCCCAAGGTGTCCCTAATTCCCTGCGATTACAGAATGAGGACACTGCAGGTTTTTATTGCTGATGCACTCCAAGAGCAAGAAATTTTCTCTGTACTTATTGAGAATGATAAAGATGCAGGAGTGATTATTAACGTGCATCTCATGCATTTGCAATTATGCAAATACACATGCAAATGGAACACAACCTTTGGGCTCCTGTCATGTTGCCAATGCTTCCCTCTGTGGCACAAATTTTGGATACACTCCTTGCTTTAATATCAGGTCTTACACACAGGGCTCGGATGCCACAGCATTATGAGCATCTTCAAGCCAGCCCTCAATGGCATGGGGCACCCTGTGACTTCACCAGGTGCTCAAGGCTCTTCATACCATCCCCAAGCCTCAAAACTTCTCTTGGGCAGGTTAGGAGGACACAGAACTCCCCATTCGCAGGGGGATCTCTGAGGAAAATACTGCTGTGAGAAGAGAAGCAGAGAGCAGTGGCCCAGGTTGCCTACTCTGACATCATTCAGATTAGCTAATGCTGTGGTTCCCAGTGAAGCTGGAGCATATGCCCACCTTTCTGTTTAATTAAGGCACAAAATTTAATTGGTAATTTATTTGGGGGTTCTCCTGGGATGCTGAAGAGCAGAGCTGCTAAGGAAGCCAAGGCTTTGCAGTGCCGAGGTGAAGCTCATCGGAATGCATCTCACAGCAAGCTGCCCTGGGTCTGCAGGAACAGCTCTCCTGCTTTCCCCCAGCCCAGGAACTGCTGAGGCAAGATTAACCCACATCCTAAAGGAATAAATGTGTTGGATTTATCTCTCACCAGCCACACACAATAGGGAATCTTGATAAATGAACATGTTGTTGTAAACTTCCTGCAAGGACTGCTGCCTTTATATCAAAGTTACTGTACTTCCATCACCCCAGGGTGGGGGACCCACTGTTGGGACAGACCACAGTTCTCTACATCCAAAAGCCAGGAGGGCCTGGAACCACATCCCAAGCAGGTTTCTCTGAGGGTGAGGGGCTGATTAAGTGACTTGGGCTAGCCTGAAGTGGTACAATGTCCTCTTCCATTCTTCAACTGAAAGCACAGGTGGATTCGACACACAAAGCTTGAGCTACAGTTTATTCCAAAAGTTGTGCAAAGCACAAGAAAGCAGAAGCAAAAGGCTTCTTGTTCCACCAAAGCAAGAACTCCTCTGAATTTTAGTCACTGCTCTGGTTCAGTGAAGTTACTCCTGAACAGGAGCAGGGTCCTTTGACTCAAGGAACAGTAAAAACAAAGTGAGGAACAAGCAGTGAGTAGGCACATGACGTGCTGGGATTTTTCCTGCAATGCAGTCAGTGCCGTGCCTTCCCTCTCTTTGAGAGGTGTTGAAATTCAACCTGATTCGATCCCCATCAAGAAGTGCTAAATAGAACTCCCAGATCACAAATGTACACAGAGAAAAGCACTGCCTGTGAGAACTTGCAAGGTGACAACTGCTAAGGCAGTCTCTGTACAAGTCTCCCACACATCCAATGTCTAAGGATCATCTTCCAAAGGGAAATTTTCTTAAGGGACAAAGCAAATCAATAATCAATACAGGGATTAAATACCAAAAGGCCTAAAGGAATTAACTCAGAAAACATTTGGCAGAATATTTTAAATCTTTCTTTGGTGACTCTGGGACTGCAAGTGTGGGTGGAGATGGAGAATAAGCCCTAAAGAAATCCTTTCCCAGCCAGTTATCTGAGAGACAATGTCAGTGCACAAAGTTTTCTACTGTGCTCAGGACAGCAGGGATTTCAAGTCCTAAACCAAAGCCAGGAACTGGCTGTGACTGTGCAAGAGTCCTCTGGACCATGCTTACTCTGTCCCTCTCATCACAGCACTGGTGGACCAGCCCCTTATTTCTCTGGGGTCAGAAATATGCTAAAAGTTTCTTTTTAAAGTTACCTGGATCTGGGAAGAGCTCCACTCCCATAATATCCCCCATAATTATGCCTGGTTCCTAATTCCTGCATATCTGGAAATCTTCCCTTGCTTCTTTAAGGCCTATAATGCCATTGCTCTCCCTCACAGTGCTGTGGTGACTAAGAAGGCTTCCACACTCCCCCCATCCCATCAGCTCAGGTAAAAACAAATCAATAAAATCAGAGCCAAACTGAAGAAAGTAATCCACATCCTTTTCATAACTTTCCCAATCATTCACCTTTTAATGCTATTAACATGAGGGCTGTTGAACCACAACTCCTTTCCCTTGCTTTCCCCTGGGATTGCCACGGTGCCTCTTGCTCTTCCAAGAGTGTCACCACCAGTGACTGCCCCATCATCCATCAGCAATGCACAAACACATGGGGGAAAGAGGAAAAAAATGCAGAAAAATAAGCCAGGAGCCAAGAAACCCTTCTCACACAAAGACCAGACATGCTGCTGCCAACTGCACTTAGGATGGTGTCTTCCTCAGCTATGCAGAACAGCTGAAAGGAGAACACCATGCACTGGCCAAAATTCTTCATGTAACGGGATGTCATCAGTAAGGCCAGAGACATCAGAAATGTGCCAGATGACACCAGAATTCGACCTCTGAAGCACTGGCAGGCACCCGTCAAGACAGTCCCTTGGATGAACGTAGTTCAATGTGTGCTGAGAAAGTTGTCATAGGTTGAAATTCAGAAGAAACTGGCTCTGTCTGCTGATATCCTTTGTTGAGTCTACACTTCACAAAATATGCAGTGGCACCATTCAAAGCATGAGTAGAATAATCCATCATTACTATATGCTCAAGTAAAGGAGATGATTTTGCCCCCACAAACCCAGGTGCAGCAGTGGCACACGCTTGCTTAAAACTGTCAGAAATGTACTGCCTGCTATAAATCAGGGCTTGAAATCCTAGATAGAAAAATATCCCACTCTTACACTGAGCATCTAAGAACCTCTGTCTATTAAGACTCCTGTTCTGCCTGTGTCCCTTAAAAATATACTAAGAACAGAAGAGAAAAAAACAGGCTACAAACCAAGATTTTCAAAGCTCTTCCAGGTTTCTATAATTTCAAGAAGTTATAACTCATTGTTTATTTTTTCAAAAGATCTTGGAAACAACTGGACTTTTATTTTTTGGTCTCATGCAACCAACTCCATTAGTCAACCATTTATCTTGTCCCAGCAAACGGTGTAGAGTGCTGAAACCATGAAAACACACAGATGGTTTCAGAACATAGGGGTGGGAAACGCCAAACTTATTTTCATCAAAGCAGTTGAACTTTTATAATTTTCCCTTTAAAAAAAAAGAAATAATCAGAACTTTAAACTGAAGCCCCCCATCTTCTTCCCTTTCAGAAGTGTTTGATCCAGTCCAAATCGGCCAGCTCAGCTCCTACCACCTCCTGTTGAGACACGACCTCACGTTCATAAAGAGCCTCAAACATGCAATGCCACACGGACTTTGCTGGAAAAAAATAAAACTTCGGGAACCAGAACAATGCCAACTTCAGCCTTGCAGCTCTTTCACGTTCACTTTCAAAAAGGAAAAGTAACAAGCCTGGGAAGCTGCATTACCGCAGGCACGGGTCCCTCAATATGCATGTGAACTCAAGTAACCTCCTATTCATCCAGGCCCTAAAATAGGAAGGCACAGTTCTGGACAAGCATATTGATCTGGATTCCTGTAACTATCCCTTTGAAACACAAATAAACTATTGTTAAAAAACCCCAACAGATCTCAGTGTGTGCTCTGGTTCCTTTGCAATGTGTACTATCTGACTACAATCCATCTTGGCAGTGGAGCAGCTACGCAGACGTTCTTCTGAGCCAGCTCTAATGTAAAGGGATGCCAAGTATGTCTTCCTTTTGTATTTACAGTAATAGTCTCAGCTTTCCCCACCGCTGGGAGTGCTGTTGGGGATCAGCTGGCAAAAGTACACTGATCTAAAAGGACCACTGTAATTCCACTTGAAGCTGAGCTGTTCTGCAGGGGTTGTCGGCAAAGACCTTCTCCCACATTAATCTACAACAAGTAACGTTGTGGTGCTGTCACTGGCATGGAGCTGACAGCAAATCCTGTTCCTGCCTCCTCCCAAGCTGGACTATCTGTTGACAGACCCCTGGCCTCAGTCTGGCTCTCTTACACTGGTCTATATTTGGAGCGAGGCTCTCTGGCATGTCTGAACTGTGCTGTCTGCTCTGGAAATGGAAAAACAAGGGTGATCTATCACAGAAGCGGGTGCTTCAGAGGGGCAGGTACACAAATGTTGGAATCATAGAATGCTAGAAAGCAGCTGGGGTATTCTGGCCTCCAGGAACCATCAAGGAGCAGGGAGGGATGTGGGATATGCACCCCATCACTGAGAAACCTGCAAATAGGGCTGGTTTGTGGCAGGAAAATTCACCAGCTTTAGGGCTGCTTCACACTGCAAAGCCTCGAGCAGGCCTCCAGCTGCCCTGACAACACAGCTGGCAGGTCTCCTCAAAGCAGCCAGTGCTGCCAGGGACAGCAGCACTGACAGACAGACAGGCCACTGATTCATACCAGGACTTAGAATATCTGGGAATAGGAGAAAGATTTGCTGCTGATCACAGAATCCCAGGATGGGTCAGTCTGGAAGGGAACCTAATGGGTTATCTGACCCAAACAACCCATGTAGGCAGGGTCATCCAAGAGCAGAGGGCACAGTGTTGAGTCCAGATGGTTCTGGAATATCTCCAGTGAGGGAAACTCCACACCCTGTCTGAGCAGCCTTTTCAGGGCTCGGGCACTGCACAGGGAAGAAGTTCTTCCTCTTGTTCAGGTGGAACTTCCTGGGTTTAATTTCCTGCTGGTTCCTCTTGTCCTACTGCTGGGTTCCACAGAGCAGAACTGGGCCCCTGCTCTGAGCCCTCCCTGCAGACACTGACAAACATTGATGAGGTCCCCTCTCAGTCACCTCTTCTTGGTCATCTCCTTTAAGACCTTAGCCACACTAAAAACAAGAGCTGGAGACCAGATTTCCTTGAACATTGGATGGGCTCACACGTGTCAGCACTGCCCCAAGCCAAGCACCTGAGGGGCTGCACATGACAGACTCTGGGTTTGCCTGCAGGAGAATGAGCTGCTGGTGGGGGCTCAGGTTTGGCAGATTGTGGAACAGGATTAGGATTATCATTTTTCACACAACATAATGAGCAAATCTGCTCTAGGTCTTTGGAGACTTGCTGCAGCTCTCTTGCACACCTCTGTCACATCTGCCCAGCTGAGCACTGCATTCCCTCTTAACAAAACACTTGAGATTACTCTGGAAGTAACAAACACTGGACAAACACAAGTTAACAAACACTGGAAGATTACTCTGCACAGGAGCCTGAAGGAGGCAGAATTTATTTTATGTTTCCAGGATATATTCCTGGGTGTCAAAGCTCTTCCCAAAGCACTGTTGAACACAAAGCAATCGCTCAAGTCTGTGGAAAAGAATTGCAAGGAGTGATTCCCTACTGCTCACAGCAAACTCAGCTTAAAGGAGTTAGGAGTACAGGAAGTCTGAAATCATCATGGAATCACAGAATGGTTTGGGTTGGAAGGGACCTTAGAGGTCATCTCATTCCAACCCCCTGCTATGGGCAGGGACACCTCCCACTGTCCCAGGCTGCTCCAAACCCTGTCCAACCTGGCCTTGAACACTTCCAGGGATCCAGGGGCAGCCACAGCTGCTCTGGGCAACCAGGTCCAGGGCTTCCCCACCTGCACAAGGAAGAATTTCTTCCTGATATCCAATCTAAACCTGCCCTCTGTCAATTTGAAGCCATTCCTCCTTGTCCCATCACTCCATGTCCTTGTTAAACATCTCTTTCAGGCTCTCCTGTAGCCCTTTGAAGTACTGAAAAGTGCTCCAAGGTATAAGAAACCAGCCTGTAACTTCTTCCTTAAAACAGGGCACAACCTCTAGAAGACTGTGCTGTCTTCTCAATACTGTAGAATAATGAACAGTTTTTGCCACAAAGCTAAAACTCCCACCAGGATTTCAGAAGGACTTTGTTTGGGTTTTTTTTACCTGATAATTCATGTAAATAAACCACCCCTCATGACCATTTAACATTTAACTTATTATACCATTATCCTAATTTATATTTTGTTAAGCCTTAGGGGATTTAGCTGAGAGCACAGATCCATTGCAGCAAGTGCTATAAAGACACAGTAGAAAGCAGTCCTTGCTTCAATGAATTTACAGTCTGAATAGACAAAAGGCAGGAGAAAAGCAAAATTATTCTCCAGGCCCCACCAAAACAGCCAATAAACTTACCCTCACTTCCTGCTGACTTGTGCTCCAGAACGTCAGCTTTCATTAAAAAAAGCAACAACAACAAAAGCCATTTCTGGCTCCCGTGGTTGTAAAAAGACTCATGAAGACACATTAAATCAGTGCAATCTCATTCACCCAACTATGCAAATGACTTCAGAGAGAGACACAGCCATTCATCTCTGACAGGGAGCAAATAATTACACATTTCTGCAGCCCCAGAATTCTCCACTGCAATCCAGAAACTCTCAGCACATATCTCCCTGTCTTACTTCCAACCTGAAGTGGTGACTTATTCTCCAGTTTCCCCACCCCCAGTCCACAGGAATATGCATATTTTCATCACCATTGCATGCAGTCAGAGACTCAAAGCTCTGTCTGTCACAGCTGGTGTCCTTCTTACCTTCTGTAGTCGAAGCACAGCACAGTTGGAAGAGGAGTCAGAAATGAACTGGAACCAAGGCCCAGTGGGAATGTTCAGAGAGGGGAAAAAACCTAAGGAAAGCCTCCACCTTCCAAGCAATATCCCCTCCTGAGAGCACGTGTCCATGAAACTTCCAGTCTTGGGGACAAAGGGATTTCATAGAAAGGAAACAAAGCATTACCACGCCCATGGAATCAGAGAATGGTTTGAGTTGGAAGGAACCTTAAAGATCATCTGGTTCCAACCCCTGCCCTGGGCAGGGACACCTTCCACCAGACCAGTTTGCTCTGGGCAACCTGTGCCAGGGCCTCATCACTCCTATTTCTTCCTAATACCCCATCTAACCCTGCCCTCCGTCCACTGGAGGCCATTCCCCCTTGTCCTGTCACTCCATGTCCTTGTGTGTCCTTGTCCACTGTTCAGGTTTGAACTACACAACATGGAAAGCACCTTCAAGCATCCCCATGTGCAGACAGAGCTTTTCCGGCTTCCAAGTCAGCTCTTGTGCCAAAACTTGATCTTCCTGAGTGAAACCAGTGGTGTCCCACTAGCTCATCCACTTTCCCAATAGCACATGTTGTGCATTTACAAACTTTCCATGCAAGTACTGAGATCACAGATAGGTCTTCAAACAAAACCAAACACCAGCCCTGTCTTCTCAACTTGAAAGGACGTGGCCAGTCAAGGTGGTGTTGGGAACACTGAAGGTCTGGGAGCAGACTGGTGCTTCCCCCACCTGCTGGCATGCTCCAGGCAGATCCAGCTCCGAGAACTTCACCTCCCTTGCCAGCAGGAAATAAATCTTGTGGTTTTAGAGTTGGAGAGTGAATCCATATTCAGTTAGGAATTTATGGTGACTTTATGGATCCCACAAATGCTTCACTACCACCATTTTCTGGAAACTGTACAATTCCTGCAGTTCATTCACTGTGTTCAATTGCCTTTTTTTTTAAAGGGAAGCACTTCTAATTGCTTTTTTACAGATATGGGTTTCTGTAACAAATAGAACATGCTCATAGTGTATAAAATGTTACCATTGCCTTTTCAACTATATATAGCTTTAACAGCCAGTTTTAATTTGTCCAGAGTAATCGCCCCAAAGGGTCAAATCTGTCCCTCCTGTAACTCAAGGGATGAACACCAAAGTGCATTTGACACAACAATCATGTTGCTACAATTCAAACAAAATTTTCCCATACAATTCCTGCCATCTCACAAGAGTCCTTTCCTCTCAGCTGCAGTGAAATGTAGCACTAAGCACAAATACCTGTGCAGTCTGCTCTGATTTACAGCCCTGCAAACAACTGTTACCAGCCCCTGTGTCCCCATGGCTGTTTGTTTGTTGTTGGGTGGGTATTTTTTTGGCTTAAATATTGCATCAGATTGTTTCACTCTTTCCCTGGGAAGCATTTGTACACGTTTCTGCACCACAAACACTGCAAAGCCAGTATCAATTTTCTTCCTCTCTATCAGCCCCTCCGGTACCTTTACATTAACCCAGAATGAATCACTGGCCTCCCAGTCATTTCTTGCCATATCCAGCATTTGAGAATGGTGTAACTCACATTTTGGAGCAGGCCTGGTTCCTGCAGACGGGTGTGATGGCTCACACTTCCTCTGAGGACTCAACCCCTCCACACAACCCCTGGCAGCTCCTTCCATTTCTTCTCCCAGCTCTGCATCCAGCGTGCTGCCAAAAAATCTCCACTGCAGCCAGTGCCATGCACACAAGAAATGGTGAGGTAACTCCAGTCCTCCCAGCAGCATTATTTGTTTCCACCAAACAGGGTCAGCTTGGAGTGTCAGCCTTCAGTGCCAGCTTGGTGTCCTTTTTCTATCCAAATTGCTCATCTTTATCATCAGCCCACTGTCACCCTGTACAGAGAGAGACACTTGTACCCTGCGATGGGGACAAAACCAGACAAAAGGCTCAATACACACAAGCTGAGCCAAAATTTAACAAGCTGTCCATCCATGGCAGACTCTGGGCAAGCTAATAACAAAAAAAAGCCCTTATATACCTATATTAGAGCAGTAAAATGTGAGTTTTGTTTAGATTGTAGCACATTCAATGCCTGTTTCCCAGTGGTGGAAGGAATGTGGGAATACGCAGGATGTATCAGTGACCTGAGGATTCAGATTCTGCTTGATCCTGTCCTGCCTGGTCAGCAGAAAAGAAAAATCCAGCAGTGTCTGCTCTTCTCACAGGGGGCCCAGAGCAGACTAAAATCCTTGGCAGTAAAGACTGAATATTTGTTGTCTTCCTCTGCATCACCACCAGGTAACTGCAGAAAGACCTATGTCATACTTGTTAAATTCAGCATCTCCTCTTGGCCCTAGAAATGTAACCCTCAGCCCCCAACAAACACTGTCCCAGGTGACTTTTTCCCTCACTATGGGAATAGTAGCATCAACACAGAGAGCCACTAAACAACCCACAAAGCTGGAAGTTGTCTACTAGGTGTGTGCCCTTGCATACCAGAACACAACTGAAAGGAAATTCAGTCACTATTTCAGGAGCAACGAAAACAGCAAAAAGGAACAAATTCATTTAAACAAAATAAAAGGGCCTAGGAGAGAAAATACAATTTTTTCCATCTTCCTGGGCAGAAGTCTCCTTATTTCATCGGCCTTACTCACTCCACTCTCAGAAATGTTGTTATCCCCGCTTAACTCGTGAGAAACTGAGGCGTAATAGAAGTAAGTTGTTTTTGAAAGGCCATGCAAGGTTTGTATGGCAGAGCAAGAATAAAATATTTATGGTGTTAAACACCCAGGCCTTTTTTCCTTCAGGCACTGGTGTGCTGAGGTATTGAACTTCTACAGCAAATCAGCCCTGACAACTCCAGTAAATCTGTCTCACGACAAGGGTATTAGGATCAGCCCACTACAAAACATGGCATAAATCTGTCCCTTACAGTCTGAGGAGAAGGTGTGGATTTGGGTATTAAAACCATTGAAATCTCCCATTAGAGACCCCCAACCCTCATGAAACCCATCTGTTCCTCTCAGGGCCTGACTTTCAGATTGCTGAGGTCCACACAAAACTTAATTTGAGTTAATACATTTGGAAAATACAAGACTGAGATTCAAGAAATGCAGCTTTGGTCCACAGTTTTGGCATGAATCTTGTGTTGCTTTTGGCCAAGTGAGCCCCCTCTCCTGCCAGGTTGGAATAGCTGCTGTCTTGTCTCCTTAGCTCCTAAGTTCTTCATGGAGAGGTTCATCCCTACAGGAATACACAGGCACCGGAGCTCAAGCCCTGAACGGGAGAATCTGGCAGTCAGGTCACCTAAAATACAGCTTGAAATGACCTCAGACACATTCTGATATCCCACAGAATTCCAGTGTTAGCTAAGGTTTGGATCAGGGTTTTTTTTGGTGAAAATTCTGGCTGGAGTCTCACGGAAAATGCCTGAGGGCTCCCCACGATGAGGAGTCGGCGTGAAGTGAAAAAACATCATCACTGAGCCCACACTGGTGCCTCAGCCCCTGCAAAGCCACCGTGCTGGTGCCTCCCTGAGCCCTCTCACCTGCACAACACACCCAGAGCCCCGGGCAGAACCCTCCCAGGGGGGGTCCAAGGAAACAACCCTGCACATTTCAGATCAATGTGTTGCTAGGAATGCAAACTGCATTGAAGAGCCCGTGTGAGCACTCCACTGGTAACACACTGCTCACATTTGCCAACCCAACACAAATCCATTCGAGGGGAATTATTGTGGCCTCTTATTTATGAGGGGAAAGTCCCCCCCATTCTCTGGGCTGACGAGAGCCTCTGCTTTCCCTTCTAATCTTGACTGCCTATTATTAGCAACCCCATTTATAGAATATCCCTTTGCCTTATATATCCAAAGTACCCCAATTTGCCATGGGCACGTGGCAGGGGAAGACACAGAGCACTCAATTAGTGGCATTTCAATGTGCCTTTTGCAGCACACTCCTACACTTGGGATAATCTAATTACACAGGGCAGAAACCTCACACAACCATATATTTTCCTTAGACCCTGTTGCCACCAGCTACTTTTACTCCTCATTGAAACAGAGTCCCCCTCTTTTTTTTTTATTTCTTCCTCCTTTTTTCTTTTTTTTTTTTTCCCACGTCGTTAAAAATTTATTATTTAGACTGATGATGACATCATCTGGAAAGGGACCCAGGCTGTGGTCATCAGGGCCTTTTTCTGCATTACAGAGAAGCAGTTTCTCCTCTCTCCCTTGCAGATCATTAATTTTTAAAATAGGGCTTTGCTTTAAATATATACAGCTCATTTTGCTTTCAGCTGATGAGTCAGAGAAGCTGTCTTTCAACCAGGTCAGGTGCCCCCTGTGCCATGCTTCCTGCCCAAACCAGCACACACAGACCCCAATGAAGCTCTGCCTTCAGGGCACTGCAAGAAACAGGAGGGAGTTTCTGTGTAAATAAACAAATAATTGTATTTACAGGCTGCCCAGCTTTGCTCTGCCATTCATCCCAAAGAGGTTTGGAGAGCACAAGCCTGGTCCTGCAGGTGCTCCTCAGGGATGGGATCTCATCAGCTTTGCCTGCAGATATTTTGTTCAAGGGAAGGCTCTGAAATACGACTCTTCCACAAGGAATGTGAGCAGGTTTCAGCCCAGTATGGGTGTATTTCACCACAGCACACTGAGTTTTTGTGGGGACTCTTCCATGAATCCTGACACTGCCCTTTTCAGCGCTGTGGTTTCCTTTCCCCTGCAGGCACCAAGTGAGGTCTCTACATTATCTGGAGGATTACACTAGGGGCTGACAAAGCAGATGTTAATCGTGGGATGCACTGCTGGCATCCTAAGCCACATCCCTTCCATCCAGATGGAGCAGGCAGACAGGCACGGGAGCACCTCTGCTCTGCAGGTTGGCTGAGAGCAGCAGCAGCCCCTGAGGCAGCACACAGAACCCTGCAGGAGATGATGGCATAATCTGACATGGGCACCTCACAGTGGGATCCAGGATGGAGCAGGTGGAGCCTGGAAATGGAGAAGCTGCAGAGAGACGTTGGACTCGCTCATGAAAATTTTTTTTCAACCTAAATGATTCTGTGATTCTGTGAGCTGCATGTCTGTAGTGTCCTTGTTTGCAGGGAAACACCTCTGTCCCTGCAGAGCCCATCATCCAGATCTTGGCTTGATGGAAGCAGGAGCTCTGGGTAGCACAACTGCATTCATCCACCCAAACGTTAATTCAGCCCTAAATCTACAGGTACTGGTTGTTCCTTGTATTACCTGGGGGAAATCCACAATTTTTCTCAACTGCAGCTATTTCTTCACCTCTTATACACACAAATCCCTGCAAGCATTTCTCTGTTTAAGGCAGTATTTTCCGTCTTCTTCAGATAAAACGGATTTTATCACCCCCATGCACATCCAGGTATTCGCAGAAGCACACGGAATCAGGATGGATGTGCAGCCACCTTGGAAACACTTTAACAAGGCACGGCAGTTGAGGAGAAAGGGACAAGATGTATCTTATCTGAATGAGGTTGCAGGACATGATTAGAGACCTGGGTGTAAACACCTCTTACATTTAGATACCTACCTTAGCCTTCATTGTGAGATTCTTGTACACTTAGTAATCAGAAAAAAAAAAAAAAAAAACCAAACTTCCAGGAGAGAAGTAAGAAAAGAAGCTTAATTTAGATGTACTCTCCCTTCATAGACTCAATGGAGAAAGAAAGTGATGGAGAGAGCCTCCTAAATAAGGTGTTATAAATAGCTGCCATCAACACATAGGAGAGACTCACTTGAATATGTGTCTGACCAGGGCAAGGTTTGCTCATCCAGCACAGTGAAAGCAGCCACGAGTTCTTTAATGAGTGCAAGTGGCTTCAGCTTTGGTTTTAGGTTTACTCCAAGCACAACACCAGCCCTCAAACTGTGCTGGTGCACGGGTTCAGGACAGGTCCGTGAAGAACAGTGCTCCCCATTCAATCGTGTCCAGCTATTACCTTCTTTAACGCCTTGTTTTTCACTGAATTTTCCACATCTTAGAACAGGCCCATCCCTTAACTTATGAGCACTCAGTAGCTTTGAAGCCCTAGCATGGAATGCATGGGGTTTGGTTTAAGGAAAGGGATTTGATAGTCCTTTATTACGTTATTGTATTATTTTCCATAACTCTCCAGTAGACAAGGAAGGCTGTCAGAGCACGTACATAGAAACCAGTGTCACACTCCTCTTCTGAGAAGCAAATGAAAAGGTCAGAAGTATGAACTGGCTGTTACACTGACATGTGTTGTAATATTTTCTTGGCCTCAGTGATCCAGTAACACAGTTCAACAAACTCTGTCAGAACAATCCACAATGCGTTGCTTGCTCTCTGAATCCTGCTTTCCCCTCCAGCATCTCCACCTGACTGCATGCAGGTCCTCAGCTCCCTCCCCACCCTCTGAGCTTCCCAGGGATGAGCTACAGAGCATGCAAAAACCCTTCCTTTTGGGCTGCAACAAAGCAAAACGGATGGGAGATGGAGATGAAACAAAGAACAAAAGGAGACAGAGCAGTCAAATGTGTTTCACTGCATGTAAAAACTACAAGAAGTGTTCTCCAAACACAATTTCTCCAGGGAATAGCAAAGGTAGGGAAGGGAAGGTAAAATGCCATATGGAAAGGAGCAGCCTCTATCAGAGTACAGGTAGGCTCTATACTATGGACATTTAAAGGAAAAGAAAATAAAATCTCAAATTCAAATGACAGCAGTGCGCCCCTTTCAAAAGCCAGCATTATATCTTTACCCCCTGGCTCTGGTTTTCCTATTGACTCCTCAAACTTTGAGTCCCTCTTTCCTAGATGTCCTGCTACCTTCCACAGAGGATCTCTGCCACCTCTACCATCACCCCTCTGCCCTTGCCCAGGGCCTGCTGTCCAAACCCTCTCAGCCCCACTGTGCAGGAACCCTCCCATTATCTGCCACGAGCCTGTGAATTGTGTCCTGATTGTGCTGCTCACACAGGAGGAGAGAGGAAGGTTTTATATGCAGCAGAAAGAAGTTAAAATGAATTAGATTATGGCCATATTAATTCAGGGCACCCACCCAATCCTTTCATTAGCTTGATTCTCCTGCTGCTGTAGCAATCTATAAATGTTACAAGCTTTAAATGCTCTATGTACTTTAAGCTTTACAGGAGACTACTACTATTAACAGTTCCACAGGTTGGGAGGAAAGGGAGATGCTATTCAGGGTTATATATGAGCCTGTCAAGGCCATGAATGTACAGTCTTATGCTAAATGTTCCCAGAATTTGGGATGAGGCTTCCAGATACTTCATCTCAAACAGCTCCCAAGGTGACATCTAAGGCAACATTTCCAAGACTGGTCAGGTCCCACCAGCAGTGTGTGTCACTTTCCACTTTTCTGGCCATTCCTTGCCTGGAATGAAGACATCACATGAGTGTGACCACGTCCCAAGCACCGAGCGATTCAGCCGAACGCTTCCGCCGGCAGCCCAGACAACCACAAGTGTGTGGTTTTCAGTAGAGCTCCTTGAACTTCTGAACTCTACTTTTTTTCTCTTAGGGGGGGGAATTAAGTGGACTTAGTCACACAGAGCTTCAGTCAGGGGTCTTTGAAGAGAGGAGCTGGCAGTGATAACACTCCATGTGGATGTGTGGGGAGGCATTTTTTCCTCTTACTCCTTAATACCATGTTCAGCTTCTCAATGAGAAATAAAACAGGGATGAGGGCAGCAGCCTTCCCATGGAGATGAAATCACTTCTTCCTAATCACCATTGGAGCCTCAGCAGCAGGAGACCATCAGGTCACAACCTAATACCTTTTCCAGTCATAAATTTCTAGATATGTCTAATAATGGGATATCTCAGTTTACTGGATCTGGGCTTTTGTCTGTTAGGTTTTTGCAGAACAGTCTTATGGAAAAACAACTTCTTCACAGGCAGCACCAAGAATTTAGGGGAGCTTTATCTCAGCCACTGACCAATGATAAATTCCATATTTACACCTATAGCCAGATGGGTAAACAAGTAAGAGCAGTCATTTGAAAAGTCAAATCTCCATTAAGTTTTCTGTAACTGAAGATGAGATGGAAGTACATCAGCATCAAGTCTTGGCACGCTTTCCAGGAACACAACTCTGCTGCTTTTTGTTACCTTCCGTAAACAAATCAGGACAAAAATTAATCAGCAATAGTTTCTCTCCCATTTTATAAATGAAGAGCATTTCTCCAAGCCAATGCTTTCTGTCATTACCAGCAGCTGCATTATACTCAGATGCCCATTCTCAACCTTCCACCTCAACAAGAGAAAGTCTCAAAACACCCGTTTCAGAGTAGGGTACATTTCGTAACCAAAACACACAACTGTAATAGGGGAAAAAAACCAGAAGCACTTGCTCACAGTAATAACTATTTTCCTTTCCTCTTAAAGCAACACAATGAAGCAATTACTGTACTCTGGGCTTCCAAAGGCTTCTGCAGCCAAAGCAATTGGCTGGGAGGCTTGGAGGGGGCTGGAGCTGTGGCACAAGGAAAAGAAACAACTCCTACCAGATATGATTCACTGACAACAAAAACATCCCCATGGTACCTCTTGCTTTTCATGGGATGAGGGCAGGTTTTCCACCAGTGGGGTTTTTCAGATTAGAGGAATTTTTCTGTAATGGGAGTGATGACATAGGTGTTGGTATGAAAATAGGAAGGACCTCAAAAATTACAGCTAAGCTGGGAGTCTCCTTGTACCTGAACCATCACGGACCCTCAGAAAACTCCTTGTGGTCTCAGGAGGACACCCTGCATGGGAAACCCTTTAATTTACTTGAGAAAGGAGAATACAGTCATGGGTAATTATCTCTCTGGAATTACGGAGAACTTAACGGAGAATATATGAATAAACACAGACTGGTCCTTGTTAGGAGTCTATTGCTGGACACTCGGCACAGGGAACCAACCCATTAGACCAAGGGACATCATATAAATTAGAAATAGATTAAAGAACATCGTGTAAATGTATTCTGTCTCCAGGCAACAAATTATGCGACTCATCAGACCCACTTTATATGTATATATTCTAAAACATGTCTTCAGTTCCGATGGCCTTTGGCACACAGCTTTGCTATGAGTGTGCCTCTAAATCTGTATTTGTTTTAAAAGTATTAAAAAGGCAGAATTGGCAGCAACTTCTCCATTTAGCTTGCTTGGCACTTTCTTTTAGAAAAGGTTCATTAAGTCTTTTTTTTGGAAACTTCGAAAAATTATGAGACAACCGCTATAAAATTAAATTGAAGGACAGGCAGGTGGGAGAGAAATACTATTACCATTTTTCTCCATGTCAGCAGGCACTAATAGTGCAGTGTTTTATATTATAACACATGAGCTTTCGTAATTGTCTCCCAGAGATGAAAGTCTGATGAGACAGAGCCGAGGCTGGGGGTGTTTGAGGTTTCTGCCTGTCATCCTGAGGAAGTTTTCTTAATATCCAGGTTGTTGTATCTCAGTGGGGAGTCTGATTCCGCAACACTGGATGCAGTTAAAGGTTGTGTTGGTCTGACAAATTATTCAATTATTGTATAATACATTTGAAGCAGGATTTCGACATGAGGTTACGTGTTTTTGTGACTTTGACTCACACATGGTGCTCCCAGCTCACGATGAGTTCAACCAGAGATGTGAGTGGTTGGAGTGTCTTGGAGCCAGACTTTTTTAAACCAACACTCAGTGGGTGCTATTCTTATGAACAACAGCAGATCATTTCTTCTAACCCCCCAGTCATGCCAACACAATAAATGGAATGGTCATTTTATACCCAAAATGTGCTTTGGAGGAGTAAACAAAGAGAAGCATGGAACTATGATACAAAATGTTAGTATTGCCTGACTTTTTTTTTTTTTTTTGAAACAGACAACAGAACAATGTCAAAAAGCATAAACACTAATTTAACTGCCATTTCAAATTAATGAATTAATCAAAAATAGTAGGTTTAGATTAGGTAATAGGAAAGGAATATTCCCTGGGAGGGTGGGCAGGCCCTGGCACAGGGTGCCCAGAGAAGCTGTGGCTGCCCCTGGATCCCTGGCAGTGCCCAAGGCCAGGCTGGATGGGGCTTGGAGCAGCCTGGGACAGTGGGAGGTGTCCCTGCCCATGGCAGAGGGGGATGAGATGAGCTTTCATGTCCCTTCCAACCCAAACCACTCTAGGATTCTATGTTCTATGAATCTGCCATGGAACAAAGGTCTATTAACCCCAAATTTCTAGTACTGGATAAAATCAGACCTAGACAGAACAATTCATTAAAGAGGAACCCATGGCATTGGCAAAAAGAGTACAGGCTGTTGAAAAAGGGCAGGAAAATGCCTATAAGCTATGTTATTGCAGCAGTTTTAAAGACTGTTATCTTATGAAAATACAAGGAAATATAGGAAATTACAACCACATACAAAAGTTAAAGCTAAAAAATTCCATTGCACGCCAACATTTTCTATCCCATCTGACACTCCTCACAAATTTTGTATACTGAGGAGTAGGAAAGCAGAGAAAATGGGAAAATATTTTCTTACTTTTTTCTTTTCTCCAGATCTCATCATTTTGATGGTATTTAGAAGAATGAGAAATTTCTATCACCTCAGCTCATCAGCTAAACAACAGTCAGTGTAGCCTAAACTTGACATTTTTCATCTGTGGTTGTTTCCCCCTCCTAAAACAGATTTGAAGGACCTAAAAGATTCTCATGCAAATGGCTACATCTTTCTTTTATACACTTAACTTTGAAAATGGTACCTTAACTGAGCAGCAAGAATCCCACCTGTCTGTCACCAACACATCACCTGCTAATGCCAGATTGAAGTGGAGCAATACACAGCACTGTCTTAAAAGATTTTCTGATTCATTAATGCTTGTGCTTTCCCTTCAATAGCAAATATCTCCTTTTGTCTCAAATAAACACATGGAAATAAAGCCACCCTTAATGTCAATAAATTACATTTTGTGTACTTCATTCTCATGCCGATGGGAAAGATGTTGTGAGAAGAGTAGTTTGAGAATGGTCAAAGAGAATTCCAATTAATCTGCCAGAAAGAGTTATGGTAAATATTATTATTATGGTTATTAATGAGTTGTAAAGCACTGTAAATCTCCATGACAGTAATTATGATGTTTTGTATATATAAATTTGGCATTCTGCATATACAAGCACTTGGGCTTGAACTCTTCCTAGATCATTAGGAAATTAGAGGTCATATCATCGGTCACTTGAAAAGTAATTTCCTGCAGATTTTCAGGCCATTCTCAGATTTATCCTCGCTGTAAAAAGGTATCAATGATTTCTCCCCAGGCAAAGGAGCTCCCACAGAGGCTGTAGTTGCCAGCCTTGGCAGTGCAGCCACCCAGCCCTGCACAGGACACAGGGCTCTGGATCCCCTCTGGGCCAGCCACAAGGAAGAACAGGGTGGGTACAGCCTGCCAGGGGTGAGGAGGTGGCAGGCTGAGGGGCCATGTTCATGTTGGTAGAGTTTCCCAAAACAAACTGAATCTGTGGAAAGCATTAATTTCCAGGGGCTACTCTAGGCTGTGTATGACTTGATGCAGAGAGGAGCAATTGCAATGGCCTGCTGTTCTCATGCCAATCCTCCATGTGAGAAAACTCTCCAAAAGAGGATTCTGTTGCTTCCCAGCTCCATTTCTCAAGGTTTGGACTGAGATTTCTGGAAATCTATGATTCCAGGTCAGGGATTCCCATAAAGCATGGCTTGCTGTTCAAAGGGGTTGCCCAGAGAAGCTGTGGCTGCCCCTGGATCCCTGGCAGTGTCCAAGGCCAGGCTGGACAGGGCCTGGAGCATCCTGGGATAGTGGAAGGTGCCCCTGGCCATGACAGGGGGAGGGATGAGATGACCTCTAAGGTCCCTTCCAACCCAAACCATTCTGTGATTCTATGAAAGAGGCAGCTTCCTCTCTGCTCCTGCAGGGAATCAATAACCTTTCTGCTGGCAGTGGTTCAGCTCAGTTTGGTGCTCTGCCCTCTTTTTCTGTAGATTCCTCCTCTGGTGATAAGTAAAAAGGACAGTACAAGTCAATTCCATTGCAGATTAAACCAAATCACCCTCAGACCAGCTAAATCAGCAGTTTCTGCAGTCTAAATGCCAGCCAGAAATAATTCCCTTATTCCATCTCTTCCACTAGAACACCCTACTTTCATCCCAGCCAGAAGTGCTGCACCTTGCACTCGTGGGAGCAGCCATGGGATGTGCAGGGGGATACAGAGGTTTGCAAACACTCAACAAAATACAGCTTCTATCGAGGAATGTTCACTTGGAGGTTCAACCCCTGGCAGAGACTTAGAAGCCAAGCAATAATTCTGATGTTGTATCTCACTGTACAGTGACAGGGAATGCCCAAACAAGCTGCGGTCTGACATGACATTATATTGTCTATCAAAAAATAAAAATATAATAAAATCAAAACCACTGGGAGCACTTTACCCACTCTATTATGACCGAGTTCAATAGCTCTGTGATTCCAAGCTCTGGAGTGATGGCTTTATGAGGACATGAAAAGCACTGAGCCTGACCAAGCCTCCTGGATACACGCAGGCTTCTCCTACAAGGAGCCACAGGCGGCTGCAGGCAGTGTCCACTGGGAGCTTCCCAAAAGAGAACCCTTCCTGAATTATGGGGGCCCACACACACACACACACACTCAACTTCACAGCCCATTGCTTTCCCAGGAGCGGAGTCTGTGCTGTCTGCACCAAGGCAATATATCTCTTTATGGCCTGCCAGTGACTTTACAGAGAGATAAACAAAGCTTTTAAATCAAAAGGAGACGGAGCAGAAGAAAAAGTTTGGCACCCCAGGACATAACGCCGCTGTTTGTGCTTTAACCCTTCATGAAAAACAGGGAAGCAGGGAGTTTCTTATGCAGGATCTGCCAAGGGAATGACCACAGGAGAAATGGGAAACAGTAGGGTGGAAATTCAAGGAATTCTCTTAAATGGTAACAATTACTGTGTTAATATCTGTGTTCAGTGAAGGGAAGGAGCTGCATTTATTTAAAATACTCTGAGAAATGGATATGGCACCAAGCTGAGCTGTAGGATGTGGCAATGGTTTGAGCTGTAGGATAAATGGCTTTAAAGCAGAACAGCTGGAATTTTCTATTAACCAAAGACATGTAATAAATTTGCCTTACCTGTATTGACTGTAAGTTTGTGGAGCAAGGAGGAACATCAACTTCATATGCACAGCATCAAGAATGAGACTGCCATCAAGGTAAAGTCTGTGGGGCTTCTGTGAAGCAAAATAATACCAAATCACCACATAATGTCCTGATCTCTTTTCAACTGTGGAGCCTTTTGGATGGGCAATGTCACATAGAACCTCCAGTAGCTCCATCAACGATTAATCATTTCAGAATTGAATGGAAAGTTGAATTTTTTAAAGGAATAAAAATCCAGAGCTACTACAAGAAAAGAATCAGGAGGACCCAAAATATTCTAGTGGCTCATTTCTTTAAAACTTTCATAATTTCCATGCCTCACAACCTGTTTCATGGATCTGGGCCATAATCTGTATGTTTGGTGCTTAGAGAAGGTTTAAATGCATTAAAAAAACATCTCTCCCTTTTTACCTATAGTATCTGAAAATCTCTTCCCCATTTCACTGAAAGTCAATGTGCTTGAGGTTTCCTTTCATTCCCACCTAGAAAATGTCTGTCTGTAAAGACAAAAAATTCTCCTTTGTATCCTAAGAGGAACTAGTCCAAATACTGCTCAGCAGCTTCTGCTGTACAGAAGTGAAAAGAAAGTTTGTGTGGACAGATTCACAGGATCAGCTCACTCAACTTCAGGAAAAAACAAGAAAAAGAGGGTGAGAGTTTGTCACTCACATAAGCCAGGATCTGTTTTTTGTACCAACTAGATCATGCCAGATGCTTTGAGAGGTGTGCACAAAGTGTTTGAAAAGCCACCAACTTGTACATGAAAAATGTTATTTATGCTGTTGTTTCTTCACCTCAGCCCCTGTTATCAGGCAAAAAACCTTCCATGTACAAAGAATATTTTCTAAGAAGGCAGGGGCTTTCACTAAAATTCTAACCCATGTGAACCTATCCTACATCCACCTTCCCAAATCCCAGCTCAGGCCATGCTGCTGCATTAAAAGTCTTGCTTCAGACCAGGTTCCTGCATAAGATGATTTGCAAAATGCAGAGGTAGAATGGGAATTAAGCTGTGATTCCTTCCCACCTGCTGGGATGCTCAGAGCATTCCCTCATTCCAACTGCACAGCAGCTGAACCCCACCAGCTTCAATGGGGAGAGATCCTGATTCTACCTAGGTAAAAGTCCAAGACCAGGAGCCTAAACTCAGACCAAAGTAAAACAGACTTTCTCTTCTGGCTCTGACCACAAATCTCTCCACAGCAATCCCATCACCTCAGCACAAAAAGCTGCCTTTCAGTATTTCTACCTGTTTTCACAAGTCTTTCCATCCCAAACTTGAAAAGCATAAAAGCAATTCCATATTCTTCTGTGTTTTCTTTCTTTTTAAAGTATTATTTGTAGAATTTTGGGGTGGTTTCTTTCTCTGTGATCGCAGCTGAACTTCCTACTTGCCCAGTGGGACTAGAGAGCAATAACTTTAAATGGCCTCATAGATGCAGCCATGGCCTCAAGCCAGCACTAATTTCCAATCTTGTTATGCTGAAGAAAGAGGGTGAAGGGAAAAAAAAAAAAAGGAAAAAAGGTAAAGAGTAAGAATGAAAACCAGAAAAACCAGAAATATCCCATAATGTTAGTGAGAATTGGAAAGTCCTGTTGGTGGTTTCAGTGACAGGTTTAAGTTTCTCCTAAAAAAAAAAAAAAGAAAAGCAGAAGAATTTGGAGTGTTTAAAATGAAAGTGAATATTTTTCCTCAGACACAGAACATCCTTGTGACATTCAGGTCTTTGCGTACTGCAGGCAGGATGGAATTTTACTGACCAAATACAGCATCGTCACTACGTGAGTACAACAAACATTTGTGAAAACATATTAAACATGTCATAAATTAACTGAATTTGGGAGCTGTAAACACTCACTTGAACTTACAGCTCTTTGATTTCACCAGCATATCCAGATACGTGGCTACCCAAATTCACCCCTTAACTTGGAAAAGGAGTGGCTTTTTAACTCCTTTTGCATTTTCTAAACTCCTTTTGCATTTTCTAAACTCCACTGGGCCCATTTAGTCTGCTGTCCAACCCCTTCCCTGACAGTGGATGAAAATTAAACACATTGGGAACAAGGAAATATTCTGCAACACTTTCCCCAAAACCTCCCACTTTCCAAACTCAGGCTTTTACAACAGTGAGGGAAAAAAAAAAAAGGATTTTCAGCAAGCGCAATTGAAGTAAAACTTTATATCACATGAGGAGCAGACACAAATCAAAACAAAACTCCAAGAGGAATTTAGCAAGGAAGTATGGAGTTACCCACATCTATATTTGGCCAAGAAAAGGGAGATACTCTTGTAAAGAGCAGTGTGACTGCAATGCCAGGCTGGCAGCACCATGGGCTCGGCTCTTCTCCTGCCAAAGGAGATGGGGGCTCAAGGCTTATGGTGCTCAAGGAGGAGCACTATTTCCTGGCCAGCAGGTCTCTACCACAGCCAGGTGGTGGGAGGATGGCTGGACAGCTCATAGCACAGGACTAGAAGATGTTGGCAGCTTCCCATTTGTTTTTCCCCACTGTGCTGCCTCCCCTCCACCTGCAGTGAACATCCAACCTTCCCATCCGGCACCACAGCCCAGGAGGAGCCAGCACTGCTCACCTCATGGTCTGGGCTTCTGTGCATGGAATCCCAGAGTCACTGAGGTTGGAAAAGACCTCCCAGACCATCAAGTCCAACCTGTGACCGACCCCCACCCTGTCACCAGCCCAGAGCACTGAGTGCCACATCCAGGCCTTCCTGGGACACCTCCAGGGAGGGGGACTCCAAACCTCTCTGGGCAGACTCTCTCAATGCCTAACAGTGAAAAAATAGGCAGGGCTGAAGCAAAACAAAAGTCAGAGTTCAGCTTAAGGCTACAAACACAACACAGAGTTAAATCTAAACTGAGGAGGTCTGGCAGGTAATTCAGATTTGGTCCAAGGGGAGCTGCATAAAGCAGCATAATATGCCCAAAGGTGTGAGGAAAAGCAGAGTATAAAAATTAACAACTCTTTCTATAGTATCAAATAAGGGGCAAGGAAAAAAGATCCCCTGTTCTTGCACTTTGCTCTCTTTCTGTCCTGCCTTCAAGCTTTCCAAATTCACTAGAAGGAGACTCTGACAATAAATGATGTTTTGGTTTGAGGTTGCATGTCTTGCATCCCCTGGAAAAGGCAGCAAGCCACATTTTCTCCTTTTAATCTCAACAATTAGTCTTCCAGGCCTTTTATTGCCTTAGGTGACTCAAAGCTGAGTCTAGATTCCTAAATCAGGGCCATCAGATCCAAAGTTTAACTGCAGACGAAACAACCCATGTTAGATCCCCCAAAGGCTGCCACTAAAGTAAAGGAAATTACTGCTACTGCTTTTAGTTCAAAGTCTTCCTGTCTGCCTCGGACAACCCTTGTCAGGATTAGAAAGAGACCCAGAACAGCAAAGCAGCAAAATGTGGTCAGAAGCAACCATACCAGGAGCTCCCTGGAACAGAGCTGTAGGGCTGATGGGACAAATAATGCTGAGTGACAAAGTGCTTCTGCATTGTCAATGGCACACGAGCCACTTCAAGCCCTCAGTAGGAGAGCAATTTCCAGGCATCTCACCCCTATTGATTTCTCACTGATCTGAATTGGAATCAGAGCCCAGGGAGCAGTCAAAGAGTCCCTCAAGCTTCAAGTGCATAATGAACATTTCAAACATGGGGACAGAAAAAATCTCAGGTGCCCAGTTCCCTGCCCAAACTGCATTTTGTTTGCCTGCCTTCTTTCTTCTCAATTTATTTGACAGAGAATAACAACTAAAGTCTGGGCCAGGGTTCCTAAACCTTCCCAGAGACCCCTCTTTGCCCACAGAGACCCAACCCCACATGCAGGAGGACAGTGCAGAGGCAGCACTTCTCTTCTGTGGCAGGAACATGTGGCCCTAGGACCAGATGTTGCCTCCTAATGTGCACATGCATCTTTTCCCTCCAAATGCTGATTGCTCCTGTTGGTCTGATGCCAGAAACCCCCTCAGGAGACACACACACCCCCCCCCACTCCCCTGCTTTTCACCTCCCTGCACTGGGGTAAGCTGGGAGTAATTTTTTAAACATCATAATTGCCTGGGTACAACTGCAAGTAAATCCAGCTTGGTATGCCAAAATGAACTGCAGGTTTAGGAAAATATATAAATAAATAAAATCAAAACACCCAAACAACAAAAATAGTCATAATTTCTCAGCATTTTATATCAGCTGTGGGCCCATGCAGCAACTAAGGCAATTTGGTCAAAAAAACAGATGTTAACTGAGGAGACGCATCCTGCACTGCAGGTCCTTGGCAGTAATGAACAAGCTGTGCTAAGAGTCTTGTGCATCTAAATTGCCTTTAGAGGAAAATTATCCCTGAGAGTGAAGACTGGAAGATATTTGGGGCAGGGACTGACTCAACTGCTCTTTGTATAAGGATGCTGATGTCCAGGCAGTAATTCCTAATTGCAAACAAACAAACAAACAAACAAACAAATTGGTATCAGAAAAAATCCCATTGTAGAGACATTCTATGAAGGAGGGTTGGGGTTCTGGAGGTGCCATTCCCAGTCCTGCCAGGCACCCTTTAAAAATCTCTTAAACACTCTGAACAGGATGTTTTTGTGCAGTCTCATCAGATGGCCTCACTTCACTGGAAATCTTGGGAGATTTTTGCTCACAATGTGCTTCGAGATCCCCAAATAAAGAGTGCACAAACAAACAAGAGGATAAATTACTGCTCACCAGTTTTAACTTTCAGCTTATAAACCAACCCTGAGGAGCACAGGAGATGCTGCCATGTGAGGGAGAGGGAATGAGCAGAGGCACATCCACCTCAAAGCCCTACTCAACCAGGAGCTCACCTGAGAGCAGTGACATTGCTGGGGGAGACACCTCCACCACTCTTGTTTTTTGGGAAGTGCCTTCCCAGGTCCTTACTTTGCCACGCTGATCTGAGGGCAGTGAGGAACATGGTAATTGTTCCTTTTATTTTTCATCTCTCCCATACATCTCCTCCCTAACAACCTTGGCTGCAGCCACATTCTATTTTTTCCCCTTACAATTGTTTCAATAGATTCTTTATGGTTTATGGGTTGGTTTTTGGTGTTCCTTCCCCCCCTCCCTTTAAACTGAAGCCTGAAATATGCTCTGAATTAAGAAAAAGCTCCATGTCACTGGGGATTGGACTGCTGCTGAACTGTTCCGTGTGTGAGTGTGTGTGTGCACACAACCTCCCGTCCAAAAATGCCTCAGGGGCTCTCCCTAACTGTTGGGGTCCTAAAAAGGGTCCATTTCTCCCCACTGGCCACCCCCTGAACCGGCTGGGAGGGGGGCAGAGCTCTCTCCACCCCCACTAGCACCACGCTCCCTCTCTAGCACATCTGTCCAAGCTTGCTCACTGCTGGCCCTTCCCTTCCCCATATGCTATAGGCGTTTTTGGCCTGGCTGAATCCTCAGTGCATTAAGCAGGAGGCCCCTGGTCCAAGAAATCTCCCCCACTCACAAAGTGAAGTGCAGCAGAAGTGATGCGTGCAGCAGTGGGGTGAGAAGGAGGGATCAGCAGGGAGGAATGAAAAAAAAAAAAAAAGAAAAAAAAAAAGGTGCATGTGGGGAGAGGGAACATCTCGCCTGTTATCTTTATCTGAAAAGCAGTAAATCACCACAGGAAAGTCACACACAGCTTTGGCTTTTAACCTCCTGTATTCCCCAGGCAAGGCATGAAGGTGGGATTATTTTAGAGAGTCTTGGGAGCACCAATGCAGGGATCCAGAGATCTCCTCTGTCCCCAGCCCCTGTCTCTAGTTAGGGTAGTTTATTCTGGGATGATGCAGCTGTGCAGCAAAGCACCCACAAACACTCAGTGCTACCCCCTCCAAACTAGGAGCCTGCTGGATATTGCTGGTCCCAGGTTTAAAGCTGGAATTTGGGAACTGGTCAGCACAGCTGGAAAAGGTCCCACCTGGACTGTGCTGGTCCAGCCCCAGCGAGGGTTGTGCTGGGGCAGCCAGAAATGCTGCACCACCTCCCTCCAAGCCACCATCAGGCTACCTAGGGCTGCATCCCAGCTCCCCAGGCACAAAACCAGCAATCCCAAGGTTAAACACACACATCAGGGCTGAGCACTCAGCTCTTGCTCCTCGGACAAATGCTTCCTTGCTGCTCAGACACACAAATAACACCACGGAGGGGAGACAGGGTGCTGCGAAGGCAGAGGAGCTGCAAACCTCTGCTGCTTCTCCCAAATTGTCCTTAGGGTGATTTCTTAACCAAAAAAAATTAACTCAAACATCCAGGTCTCCAGCACCCTCCCAGTGCTGTGCCAACAAGACCACAGGCATTTCATGGGGATTGAAGCCTTGCTGTGTCTCAGTTTCCCATAACTGCACAGGTTCTGCTTCACTTCTCAGAGCCATGAGATCCCTGGGGAAAGGCAGTTTGGAGTGGGATAACAGTGCCAACCTGCCAGCCCTGCTTGGCTCCATCTCACCTGGAGATCCTCCCCACCACGGCAGCACCAGCCTGAGGAAACACCACATAAACATGTCATTTTGAAAGGTCACAACTGTGTTTTCTTGTTTGTTTTCTCAACAGCATCGTGGAATTTTAAATGCCGATGGTTTTAGGTATCTGACCTTTCTAGAGGCTGCTCCCATGGTTTGACTCAAAACCATGTGCAACTACTGCCCACATTTCCTTTGTGCCCATTTTGGACTTTGGAGCATGAACAATAAATCCCATCCCACAACATATATATTCTAGTCACAGTCCTACAGTTCTAAAACACAGCTACATCCTAAATTATCCTCCTTTCAGCAATGAGCTGTTCATCCATCTCAGGAAGTTGTAGCTCTCTGTTTGTGTATCACTGCACCTCTTCCACTCTCCATGGTTATCTCACAGTCAACTTTAAATAACAAAGTAAGCTATTTAAAAATATAAGCATGTTAATTACCAATCACAGCAACATGAAGAAGTAAAACAAAGGTAGAGAAGCATATGGAAACTACAACTGCCAAGGAAGACTATGAACATAGAGAACAACTATTCCCAATTATCTACTGTCCAAATAACCAGAGATAAAGAGCAGAGCTCTTCTCACAAACCTGAGAATATGTAGATCAAAAGGCACGTGGCTGGGTTACACAAACCAGCGAGATGATACAATACAGATTAACCTTGATGAAACCACTTATTCTACCTTGTTCCTCACCCACTGTGAGAAGTGTAGAATTCCCCTTGCACAGATGCTGGTTGAATAAAACCTTTCATGATTGTATGAACTCAGCTGCAACTACAGCATTATGTCCCTGGAAAGCAGAGTGGACAAACAACTGATCCTCCAGCTACCTGTCAGTTACTAATATTACATTCAGCCTGAGCTTTAAATGTATTTACAAAGTAAGATATACGAGCCAGCAGATAGCCAAAGCTGCAGCCTGTTCCCTCATACAGAGGGCAACACCAAATCCTCCCAGACCATCCCTGACAGATGAGTAACTTGTTTTTAAAGACCTCCAAGGAAGCAGCTCCAGTAACCTTCTCACACAGCTTATTTTAGTGCTGAAATGGCCTTGAAGCTGGGAAGTTTTTCCTAATATCTGAACTAAATCTTTTCTGCTGAAAATTATGTGAATTCTCTTCTCACTGCTGCTCTGAAGACACAATTCATCACCATTCTCTTTCTAGCAATGTTTTACATATTGGAGGAATGTTCTCACATCCTGTCAGTCTTTCCTTCCCTAGACTAAACAAATCCAATTCTTTCAATCTTTCCTCATAGGTTGCGTTTTCCAAACCTCTTATCATTCCTATGGCTCTCCTTTAGTCCCTCTCCAATTTGTCAAGATTTTTCTTGAACTGCACAACCAAAGGAGAGCATAGCCAAGGCTGTATGAAGGTTGCCTGAAAAGTAAAATTTGCTCCTTCTCTTTTACCTGCAAGCCCCACTCAAATTCTCTGTTGCATTAATTGTCATTTCCAAAGCAGTTTTATGATGTTATATCCAGTTTAGCATTTTCCATCACTCTGCACTGTCTTCATTGTTAAACACTGCTTCTCTTGAAAAGTCTTTTCTGGTTTGCATTATATTCTGCACTTGCATTTATTTCACTAGCTACTACAATTTGGTTTTGTCCCATTTCAGGTTGCAAATTTCGTATAACCAGATATAAAAATTATTCACAGCTCTGCTTCTCTTTTCCAAAAGGCTGGAATGCCACCCCAGCATGACCTCAGGTAGTTTTATTAATGCTCACTTTGCAATGCCACATGAGACAGCCACTAAAATCCTGAGCTCTTCCCAGCCCAGGGCAGACCCCTGAGGGACCCCCTTTGCTGTGCCCTCCCAACTTGACAGGAAACAATCTACAGCTACTTTTTGAGCCTTAATTTACACCTGGTTGTGCTCTCAGTTTGAAACAGAGTATGTACCTCTACTTAGACTATGAGGATGCCACGAATTCAAATTCTTACTAAAATACCAACAAACATCATATGCACCTCTTGGTTTTTATTTACCAGTTCATCTCCCCTGCACAGAAATTGTACTGGTTTGATGTGATTTGCTCTTGACAAATCTGTATTTGCTGTTTCTTATTAACTTCTAATTCTCTGAGTGCTTGTAACAGCTAATTCTAGAAACTTTTTGGGTATTGAAGTCAGTTTTACTGTTCCATAATCCCCCTGGTTCTCATTTTCCCCCTATTTAAAAATAGACCTTGTGATTACCCTTCTCTGGGCCTCTGGCTCTACCTTGGTCATCTTGAACTCTGAAAGATAATCTCTAATCACTCTGGGATTGTTGCAGCTAGAGCCTGAAGTACCCCAGGGTCGATTTCATCAGGTCCTGCTGAATTGCAGAACATCTAAATTACCCAAATTTTAGCCAGCATAGTCTTTAGCTATTTCAGATGACCCCCTTGTTAAAACTTAATGCATTAGTACACAGCCACAATCAACCTTTTTTTTTTTTTTTATTTCTGGGAGAAGCAACCAAAAATGGCATTGAATACTTCATTCTCTACATTTGTTATTTCCTCTCCTTCCTTTTTAAGTCATGGGCTAACTTTCTTAACTCTCATTGTTTTTATATTTGCATTTATGTTTTTAAGGGGTTTTGACTCAGAGACAGATTTATGGGGGGTAATGTAATGCGAGAGCAGGATGTGTATTATCTTGAAACTCAAATACTGTGAGCAGATGAGTTTATGCTCAATTTTTGGCTTCAAAATTAACTCAGAGCCATTTAAATTAAAAAAAAAAGAACAACATTTCCTTAGAAATTAACAGAAGTTTAAATAATATAAATACAAAAGCAAAAGTTTTTGCTGTTCTTTAAGAAAGTTTATCATGCTGTTTTAACCAGTGTACACAAGCTCATGCGTGTGTTTGCATCTCTGTATGAGCTGATGATCCACAGCATTTGGAAACCCAAATTTACATGCTAATGTACTTAATATATAATTTCTCATCTAACTGACCAAATCATCTCCAAACACATTTTGTCCACAGATGTCACAGAAAGCAAAGGAAGATGAGGAAAAAAGTACACCGTGCACTTGGAAAGCAAAATAACTTACAGTACTTTTCTTTTCTTCCAAGCGTGGCCATTAGCAAGAGATCCTTGGAAACCTTGAGGGTTTTATGAGGTTTGATGAGCTCTTAATTAGAAATGGCTGAAATTTGAACTGAGGACTTCTGAACACTGCATCTGGCTGGAAACAGAAGGTTTGTTTCTGCCTGATTTCCTACTTTAAACAGGCTTGTGTGCAAATTTGAATAAACCTGGCTAAGAATGATGATGGTGAAGTGGTCTGGTAGCAGAGGGCCACGTGTTTCTGATACAGACTGACTAAAAATAATTTCTTCCCAAACTCAGACTGAAATATTCTTTGATCAGAAAAACAGGTAAATGGTTCAAGAAGCAGGTTAGAGGCACCGAGAAAGGAAAGAAGGATGACGCTGGGTCAGAGGAGGCCAGGGGGGAAAACATGGAATTTGAGAAATGGAAAAGAGTCAGGCAATCACAAAAGCTCTGAAAAACATCTGGGAAAAAATCCCAGATTCTCAAAACAAGCGAGGTGCCTCACTTTGGAGGTCTTCAGGCTGAACTCCTCCAAAGTGGTGCCGACGAACGTTGCTGGAAGGGAGGCAAGAGAGACCCTGCTGATTTCCAAGGCAGCACTGCTAATTCCTTCAGACAGCTTGTATCCTAGGCACGAAAGAAATCTGGCAACTGAACTCTGCTGGCCTGCAGCACGGTGATGGAACATCTTCTATCTCCTCTTTATTAACTCACAGACCCCAGATTCAGGAACCAAACTGAGGAGCCCCTGAAATTGCTGCAGCTCTCACAGGAGTCACTGGATGTGCTACAGCAGCTCTGAGAAAATTCCCTCATGGATCTGATGTTTTTTCCCTGTTTCCAAGCTGCACCTGAAATCAACACATTTATCTCCTGCATGAACATTTTAACTGTTCTCCTCTTCTTTGAATTTCAGGTTGTATTTGATTAACTCGGCAAAATATTTTGGGATGTAGTGGGTCTGGAAAAACACACACAGAATAGATGATTATGCAGGGTGAACTGAACATGGGCCAGATTAGCAGCTACACCAGACAGCCAATCTATTTAAGTCTTCTGCATTTCATTGTGATTTAATTTAATTAAAATATGGTGGGGTTTTTCCAGACTATCACCTAAAAATAGGATTTCTTCTTTGTCTGGAAGATTTGCATTATTAGAGGGTCCTGAACAAAAGCACTTAATATTTTTGGTTAAAACTCTACATTTTTAAGTAATTTAATCTTCTAAAAATTATCCCTCTGATGAGGAGGATTCTTGTTCTCCCTCCTAGAGCTGAAACACATAAGAACCTTAGACATTCAAGGTTAAAGTGATCGTTAGTGAACAACTTCTTGAAAAAAATTACAGGCCTAGAAAGGAGATATTGTTATCTCTACTAGCAATATTAATGAAAACTATTTGCTAATTTCACACAGCCCTTTGGTGCTGAAGAGCTGCACTTGATGATTTTCAGGGCCATCTGTATCTTACAAACTTCTCCATTGCTCTCTCAGTCTCTGAGCAGAACCCAGGATCTTAAGGAAAAGAATCCCAGATTGGTGTTTCAATGATAATGTTCCCAGATTTCCTAAGGACAGAATTGTCCTGTTTGCACATAGATGGCCTTTCCAAACACCTTTCTTTCCCTCTTCAGGGCACTTTATCCCATTGCAAGCTGCTGGAGGTGGTTTAGGGAGACCCATTTTGGAGCAAGCTGGGGGATTGCACAACAAGCAGAAGCGCTCTCCTGTATTTCTGGATTTTAACCTTTTACTTCAGAAAACTGAAGATAAGCACCAGCAGCTGTGCCCTGAGTAAATCCCAGCCACGGAGCCTGTGTAAATACTGAGGTTTCTGGAGGGTGAACTCATGCCAAGGAGTTTTGTGCTGGGGAGGGGTGCAGGAAAAATCTGTGTCCAGAGAGAAACTCCCTCTTCTCGAATGGTCAGTGGACATGTCCCGACAGGCCCGAGTCCGCCGGGGCCAAAAGCCAAACAAATCTCTGCCCTTTCAGTGTGGCCCCTGTGTTTAAATCGGAGTGATGAGATCAGAGGGAGTGAGGGCTCGGGGATGGGGAGAAGGAGGGAGCTGCAGTGCAGCACTCAGCAGCTCTCACACACCAAATACCTTGGCTTTCATTCCAGCGCAGGCTGGCAACAAATCCAGTGTTCAAACCGTGGCCGGAACAGAAAAGTGATTTGATTAATGAGCAGAGACACCTATGTAAGGGGAAGGGAGATGAGAAAGTGTGCTCTGGAGGCTTAGGATTAATTAAGGACTGCTCTCCAAAGAAATACCCACCTACAGAACCGTGTGCTGATTGCAAGGCCTCCCGTAACAATTTCAGCATCTCCTGTCTCTGCTGCTGCAGTTCTGCACACTAAGGCAGCCAAAGCTCCCTGCCAGCACCTCTGTCCAGGGCCATGGGGTCACACAATCAACAAGTGCAGCTCTTTAGCACCAAAGGGCTGTGTGAAATTAGCAAATAGTTTTCATCACTATTTCCAGTCGAAATAACAATGTCTCCTTTCTAGGCCTGTAATTTTTTTAAGAAGTAGTTCACTATCACTTTAACCTTGCATATCTAAGGTTCTTCTGTGTTTCATCTTAGGAGGGAGAACAAGAATACTCCTCATAGTATTCTTGTTAGTATACCTCCTCAGAGGTATAATTTTTAAAAGATTAAATTACTTGAAAATGTAGAGTTTTAGCAGGGAACAGGACAGCCCACAGAGGACACTGCAGGGATTTTAGGGAAGAGGGGTAGTTACAGTCACTAGAAACCAAGAGCCAACAATCAAAGGCAAATGGGAGTCAGGCTCCCAGTAAGCATCAATGAGAACTGTGGCATGGGCTTTGCTGTCCTTAAATGTGCCCTCTACAGCACAGGAATTGACCTATGGAAGGCTTGCCCACTACAAGGTAAGCCCACTTATATGACCTACAGGTTTATTAGTTTTTTTCTTCACTCTGGAAAATCTTTAAGCCTCCTTGTAACTTGGTATATTTGGGTACACACCTGCACCTGGCTGGAAATCCTCTCTGAAATCCAGAGGAATCCATATGAGAACAGGGTCTCCCAAACAGATCCTGTTTCAGGTCTTCCTTGGCCTAATGACAAAAAAGATTAATCAGTTGTTGAAATTTCATAAAATTTCATTTTACTAGAGTTTCCAGCATTCCCTATGATCATGGTAGGATTAAGTTTTACCTGTGCTGTAACATTTGCTCTGCTGTTTTGCAACATGCTGGGCATTAATTACAATGTGAGGGGAACTAAGCCAGCTCCTTTTTTCCACTCTGTTTTTTTTCATTATTATTTTTTGTTTCTTATATAGAGACAACAGATAAAATCTGCTTTAAAGGGCTTCAAGACTAGTCCTACTCTTTCATGTAGAATATAGTCCCTGAGAAAGTTGCTCTGGCCCAAAAAGGTCACTTTTTGTGTAACATTATTCTAACTCAAGAGCTTTATCCTAATTGTTTTGATCAGCAATAACATATTCTGCATTGCCATTTTATGGATATTATGTAAAATAAAAGGACAATGAAGTAAAATGGATTTTGTCAAAGCCACCAAACCATTACAAAAGATTCATTGCATAATAGATGCCCTTTTCCCCATAGGGAAAGAAAAATACCCTGGCTTCAACTTATTTTTTTTCTTTTGTCTGTTTGATATCTGATGCCTACCAGAAGGATTTGTAAAGAAACCTAAGGCATTTAGCCTCCAATTTAATGGGATTGAAGCATTTACTTCTGCTGGAAATGTTTGAAAACAATATGCTAAGGACCAAATGAACTATTGAGTTTTAATCACCTTCAAACTCTGATACCTTCAACAATAACACATTGAAAAGAGTAGAAAATTATGGAGCTTGAGGTAACAGAATGCAGCTCGTGCCCTGACTTACTAAAACATTTCAGGCTATTTAGTCTCAATAATTTCAACAGGAGCTGCAATTACTAAAGACTTCTGAAAGTCAGCTGTCAGTTTTTAAAGTGTTTTGTGGTGTTTTTTCCCCAGTTATAGCAGATGGTTTGGAGACACAGTGGCTTTAAATGCTTTTTTGAGGGGAACCTGAAAATTCCAGAAGTAGGAGATTTTTAAAGCTGACAGTCAATTGATAAGATTTGAGACTATTGTGTGAAGCTGAGAAAAGGCAAAAAGATCAGGAGGAGACAGCAAAAGAGAAAATATGGACAAGCTCTCTCAAAATAACCAGAGCTCTGTGGCAGTAACAGGAGAATAACAAAACCTGCTCGGTGCCTGACTCGGCTCCTTCTGCCCTCAGTCTTGTTGAGTAGTAGCATTAGTTTCACTGAAATCAATCAGGCTGCCCCTGGAGCTGGCTGTTATTTAATTTCACCGAAGAGAAAAGGGCAGAATCAAGCCAGTAAATACTATCACGTTTATAGATATGTTTTGTTATGTTACATGAGAAATAGTAGCATGGGACTGCTGGGAGTTTTCAGACTGATAAAGCTGTTATCGGATTTCCATTTTTCACTGGGGAGCTGCAGCACCAAGAGATCAAGGTCATGTTTAGTAGAAAGAGCTTAACGGGTATTTTACATATGAAGAACTTTAAGCGTTTGGTTAAGTGTTTGTCTGAACCAGTGTCTGCAAAGGGCCTCAGACAATAGAGACCAGGCAAAGTCCACAGCACAGAGTCCCAAGTAGCTGTTCAGGGCTGTAATTACAAACCTATAAACTCTTTGTAGGGCCAGCTCTATTAATGTCACCATCTTCTTGCCCCTAAAGAACATTTCTGCCCCTTACAGCCCACTCGGCAAAGGAAAATGAGGAGACACGAGCTCCCAGTTGCTCTCCATTTCTTATCTAAATACAGCCTCTTCCTTCATCAAGAGCACCACACTGTCCTAAGCCTCCCATTTAACAAGACATGAGTTTTACCTGGAGTGCCTCAGCGACTCTCTTAGACAAGTCTGAAGCTCTTGAGACTAGTATTAAATGCACTAGGTGTTTCTTGTGCATTACTCAGATCCTTCAAGGAGTCAGCGGGAGAAATGAATATGTATTCTATATGTCAGCTGGTTATATCACAGCCTATCTGTGCCTAATTATGGAAAACAATCTGCCTATGTGAAGTTAACGGGGAAAGCTCTAAACAGATGTTGATTAAAGAGTGCCTCTGTAGAGTACTTTTTGAGAGGTCATTTTGCTGAGTTTAGATTGAGATGGATGAAGGTGAGGCATTTGGCAGGGAATTGCATCTTTTAAGTGAGTGACGAGATCAGGTTTGGGGGTGGCAGCACAGAGGTTGCAGTGACATTCAAGTGGAATATTATGGGAATGAACAAACTAATTCAGGTGAGTGAAAAACCTCTCTGCAGTTAGTTGTTGCCTTTCCTTTAAAGGTACATATGGATTCAAAAGTTAGCCCAAGTTCTGGGAGAGAAAATTAAGGAACTTTTTGCTGGATATTCAGTTTCTGATGAAAGTCTCTTAAACACTGAGCTTTTAATTCAGAATTAATTCTTCCTTACCTTGTCCAACATGAGGGGAAATACATTCCACTAAAACTTCTTCACAGCCCTGAAGGTACTCTCAAAGGCCAATCAGCTTACCCAAGAAAAAGTATGATATTTTAGTACCCTAAACCACTGAAAATAAAGCATGGTATCACCCTAAACATTTTGAAGAGGAAGGACCCACCCCTCTGGTGCTGGAAAATGGTAAATCTGCTGGGCAGAGCATTTGGTCTGTATATTCAGGCCTTCATGAAGATGATGCCTGAGATGGAACAAAAGAAATGCCCACAAGTTCCTCTCTCTCAAGTGATGTTGGCACTCCTTGTGACTATCCCAGCAAATTTATTACTTCTCTGAAAACATCCTCCTGTGCTTTATACCTCCTTGTGGAATTGCCACCATTTACTGGTAGCCAGAAGCCATTAGGTGGAGATGTTCCTTTCTCCTTCCCTTTGGTTTCCACAAACAGAAATCCAATGTACAACAAAGAGCCATGGATAGGAACTCCACTGAATGTTTGACTGTAAATGAAACCCTCAGTAGCTCATTGCTTGGAAGTAAGAGCAGAGGTTGAAAACTAAATGCACTTCGTTCAGGGCAGAGCATTGCTAAAATAATTTCTGACAGCCTGTGCCAAAAAACTGAAGTCAACAGACTTGGCTAATCCACCCTGATAAATGCAACAGTTACAAAAATAAATATCTTCAAAAAGCAGCTGGAAGCTGGCCAACATGAACAATCAGACAGCCATACTCGACACCCCCACACCCTGAAATGGGAGACAGGGAAAATTACCTTTGCAGTGACACTCCTGCCAGGCATGGACAGTCCCTGCTTGCCTCCAGCCATGGACACCTCACTTGTGACTCTCCTATTTCTGCTCCACAGCACTTTCTGTGGGTACCAGCTGTACAGTCAGGGTTTATTTCCATGAGTTCCAGCATCCAAACAATCACCAGCTCTAAAACAGACCCAGTATTCCAACTGCTGCCCAGGACCTTCTGCCTGCTTCGCTGCTTCTTCGGTGTTGTCGTCACCTCATAACTTACAGAGATGGGCAAAACAATTTGAGGTGATTTTTGAAGCCATTGCAACAACACTGCAAATAGCATGGTGCTCATATTTACTAATTCCTGCTGTATTATTTCACACAGAATGGAGAATGAAAATATAACTTAGCTATTTTCTGGCAGTTAATCCTACTTTTTTGGCAATCCAACTTACTTCAAAGCATATTTGACTAAGTACAGTTGCCATGGGGAGAAGTGTATAAAGGAGAAGAGTGAGAGAGATAATGTATTTAAGAACTATCTTTCCCTTTGGCCTACTTCCCATGGAGTCTCTCCACCTAATTTATGTGGCACTATGGATCTCCAAAAAGTCAATGGACCTCTTTGCAGCTTCCAGAAGAAGCCAGGAAAGAAAGATGCAAGTACTTGTAAGGAAATCCTTGAATTTCCAATAGCTTTCTATGCAGTGGCTTAATGTCTAGACTCTCTTGGAATGAAGGCTGTGGATGATTTTCCTTTTTTTCTCCCCAAGTACTGCCCTGCATGATGAGCCAGCCTCTCTCAAACTGTACTCAATGCTTTCAGTAAACTTCTGTCTCACTTCCAAACTTTATGAAGTAGAGTTCTATAAGAAAAAGAGATATGGAAAGCCAGAAGGATAGTTTAATCACCACAGATTTTTAGACTTCTGACTAATTCTACATTAAACAAACTTTGAGAGTATCACCATTCAGCAACTGGCTACCCTCTCACAAACTGGCCTTTGTTTCATGAATGATTTTGCATCTTTTCATATAGGATTATGATGTAACTCTCCACATGGTGCTGCTAATCTCAAATTCATTGTTTTAGAGCTTGCCCCTGACAACCACTTCAGTAGAAGTAGTTGGTGTTGGTGTCAGTGTCCCTGAGTCCTGCTGACACAAGGCTTTAAAGCTGCTGCTGCTGCACTGGTTTTGCAGCTCCACCTCTACACCCTAGAGAGGATGAGAATGTACTACAGTTTTGCTCAGATGTCAATTTTTTCATCAAGTGCTAACGATTCCTGCTTTAATACTTCAGAGACAAGCACCCAACCCACTCCAGTTCAGGTTAGCCCTGGAGAAAATGCACTCTGGTTGTCACCAACAGTTATCTAACCACCAGCAGTCCCCACCTTGACCCTTAACTCCTGCCTCCAAGTATGAAACCAGAATATATGGGCATGGTAGTAGCAGGATGCACCATTTCTCAATAACATTCATTTGTAGAAAAAGCAAAAAAAAATCATATCCAAACTCCCATCTCCAAAAACTCAGCAATGCTACCCCAACACATCCCTGCTGCACTCACAGAACTGGGTCCCACCAGAATAACTGAGCCCTGTAAAGCAGTTTAATAGACATTGGCAATCGTGGTGTCACTGTGCATCCCCAGTAGGAGCTTGCGATGATTTAACAACCAGACGTTCCAAACTATTATTTATTTTTCATGGTTTTCAAATTTGAAGTGTAGAACAAAGTCATGGTGGCAATGGGAGAACATGATTTGTCAGGCAGCCCTAAATCTGGGATGCATTAATGGTGGTTGGAGACAGAATATTTATGAATTCATACTGGAAGTTCACAGAGTTGTTGTCTGCTAATCTGTCAATTCAGGGAGATGCTGCCCTGAACTTGAAGGAGTTTGGGATCATCTGGAGAGTGATTCCTCTGACTAAGGCAGGGATGAAAATGAGAGGCCTAAATCTAGACAAAACCTGTGTCAGCTGATCTGGAGGTGCCCATACTTTGGCAGTCCTGCTTTATTCTCTCTTTATGACTCCAGCAGAAAAACTGTGCAGAGGTTTCTCAGCCATTGCCTCCCTTTAGTCACAGATCCTTATCTGGGGTATTAAATCTGAAATAGGAAAATCAAGTTATGAAAGGCCAACCCAAGTTATCTCCTGCCCATAACGCACTCCTTGGGATGAGCCAGAGTGCCAGGACAGAGCCCTGGAATACATCAGGCATTATGGATCATTTCTTGCCTCTCAGGCACTGCATTCTGACATCACTCCTTCGAAGGAGGCATGAGAGAGGCACTAATATATGCATGTCTTAGCACAGTGTGTAATGTAGTGAAGGCCTGACCTTGTTCAAAGTTACTAAGTGCTATTAATATATATAATGGAAATAAATATTAGCCTTGCTTTGCACAGGGAACAGCTCGAGACACAAGGCCCCCGAGTGGTTTGTCAGGACAGACAGAGGAGCCAGGTATCCTGACAATTCCTTTTACTCTGAGCACCTGACAAAGTTCATTCCCATCCATCCCCGGGCTCCTGCAGAGGGGGAAAAAATCACCTCTAAAAATGTTCCTGCTTTATCAGCAAAACGAGGGTGATAACAAAAACAGCTCAGGCCAGACAAAAGCTAATTGAAGCACATGGGCTCGTGCAGATACATAGAAGCCTGGCCTTAAAATAGCCCAGCCAGTCCGGGATGAATCTTCCTCGAGCTCTGACAAGAAAGCAGCAGTCAGCAGTAAGGCTGGAAATGAACCACAAGAAAGCATACAGGCAGGTCAGGCACCAGCTTCCGACTTGGTGAAAGGAAAACAGGGGCCAGGGCTCTGAAAGGAGCAGTGACAAAGGGCAAGGGATGCCCTCAGGGCAGCCCACACCTCCCTCGAGGGCAGGGCAGGAGCTGCTGATCCCCCCTCTGGGAGCCAGCAAGAGGACATGAGAAAAGAGAGTGGAACTGCATCTGGGAAAGTTCAGAGCAGACATCAGGGAAAGAGTGGCTGACCCCTGGAACAGGCTTCCCACAGCACCAACCCTGCCCAAGGGTCAAGGAGCATCTTGTAAGATGCTCTTACCTGAAGGAAGCCAACAAGAAAGATGGAAAAAGACTGTTGATAAGAGCATGTAGTGACAGGGCGAGGGGAATGGCTTCAAACTGACAGAGGGCAGGGTTAGATTAGAAATTAGGAAGAAATTCTTTCCTGTGAGGGTGGGGAGGCCCTGGCACAGGGTGCCCAGAGAAGCTGTGGCTGCCCCATAGTGAGACATGTTCAAGGCCAGGTTGGACAGGCTTGGAGCACCCTGAGACAGTGGAAGAGGCTGGAACCAAATGGTCTTTGAGGGTCCTTCCAACCCAAACCATTCTATGATTCCCCTAGGCAGCCCTTGGGAGGAGCAGAGAGTTGGACTGAATGACCCTTATGGGTCCTTCCAACTCCACATATTCTATGATTCCTCAGTGAAACAGCTGCCTAAACTTTCTGCTGGATAGTCTGAGTCCTATCGTGCTCCTGCCTTAGAGCCAGCCTCAAATCTATGTATGAGATCACAGGTATGGAGGTGCTACTGGTGCTCCACTGGAGTGACCTCTCCTAGAACCTTGAATATAAATGTAAAGCATCATAGGTGACCAGAGAAAAATTTGTCACATTGCCTGGAGAGAGAACAGACTGTTTCAGTGCTTGGAGCAGGAATGCTGCATGGCAGTAAGCAATAGGCAGCATCCATTAAGCAGGATCTCTTTGGACACAGATCTGGGGGATAAGTTTTCAGTGTGACATTGAATTCTTCAGACACTGTAGTAGGCTTAGCTTCTTTAAAGGAAATTTGCTCAGTGGAATATAAGCCATTTCCAAGCATGAACAGAGTACATTAAAGCACTGACTCAGGCTTTGATTCAGAAAAGCACTTAAGCACCCTTCTTGTAAAGGGATACTGTTTGGTGCTCGGACCTTGGAAAGGAAGGTGGATTGTGGTCTCTTTGGCTCAGTGCCACATTTCAAGCATAAAATAAACCTCAAACTAATGCAATTAAGGAAGAATCTTTCACAGTGGACATATTTAATCCATTACTGCCCACTGCAGCAGTTCTTGCACCTAGAACCAGCCATGGCCAGGAGCACACGCTGATTAGACAGAAGAATGACCCATTTTGATAAAAGCATTGTCTGAAATATTTAAGAAAAAACCCACCCTATTTTTTTGCAGAGCGAATTTGAAAGGAATGACTTGGCTCCTCAGCTGTGACAGTTCTGCATAACACAAATAGTTTTTTATGATGTGACACACAAAAAAATAGAGCTTCCATGGACAAAGGAGCATCATGCCAAGGGAATTGATGGGTAACAGAGTCCCTGGGGTCTGTGGAATTTTCCATGAGAGGTGGGGTGTGGGAGGAAGGAGGAGAGGTAGAAAAAGGTTGACTTCATAAAAAAATGTTAGATCTAGAAGAGGGAAAATAAGCAAACCAGGGTGAAAAAGCACAAAGCCACTCTTATTTCATAGCTAGCTAACTTTTGGGAAAAGGATTAATAAGAATCTCACCAAAACTTGCTTTCTAAAAATTGTGCCAAAACTTCCAAAGTAGAAGGAAAATCTGACATCTGCAGTCCTTTTTACTATGAAAGCATCAGTGCTATTGATGTCAAAGCTTCTAAATCACAGACTCATTCATCTTAAGAGCAAAATTCATTTGTAATTCCCCAGCATTTTATTTTGCGATGCACTCATAAGTGTTCAATAGTGCATTTTGCAATAATAATAAACTAAAAGCAACATGAGATGTGTGCTCTAGCTTGGCTGTTAAATCTTTCCTTGAAAGTGCTATGAGCTTGCCAGAATACTCAGTAAGAGATGTCAGGGTTGCAAATTCACACAAAGAATGGACCAGGTTCTATTATAGACGACAGAACCTATACACTACTAAAGGTTATCTTTCAGATGTTGCTGTTGTGATTCATCTCCCAAACTCTTGTATGTGTTTTTTATTATAAACATCATTATTGACATTAATATTCTTAGTGCAGGCCACTTCTAGTTTTAGCAGAAATTTCAGTTTGAATGTGATCCTCACCAGTGGAGCCATAGACATGACTTCCTTACAGCTCTGTCCCTTCAAAATGTAATTGACACAGCAATATCATGAATTAGATAGGAAAAAAAAAATCCTTTTAGATGAGAAAACTGATCTTCAGTGTCATAACCAGGGTTACATGAAGAGTTAAGAGCAGAATTAGTTATTCCTGTTCCAGTGTCTTAATGATGCAATCATCCTTCCCTGGCAGTTTAGCTCTCCTCGTAATTACCGTGTGCAGTGACGCATGTTCTGAGAGGACAGACAAGCACTGAGCTAAGATCAGGGTAAGTGGGCTCTCAAGGAACTGCATCAGCTCTCTCCAAGTCTGTGCAGCCAGGGAAGCTCTCAGAAGAGTGTGACCAGGGCAGCTGTGGATGAAGTCAAAGTCTTTGCAGCCTAATTCAGCTCCTTTCTGTAGTTCCCAAGGAAACAGAGAGGGTTGTCTCCAAAGTGTGAGGAGGGCAGTGCAGCTTCCCCTTAGAGCACTGGTGCAAAGTCAACTGATGTTTTTCCATGGAAAAGAACTCATATTTAACCATGTTCTGGGAAGTGTACGGACTGAGCTCACCCATCTGTCACCAGGCGCTCATCCCTCTCTGACTTGTTTCACATTTCTACTTTTGGCCCTGGATGCTGCACAAGAAGGGCAGTTTGGCTTTGAATTCCTGAGGATCCGTCCCCTATTTTTAAGTTTACATGACAAGACAGAGCAGTGCAGCTGAAGGTAATGTCCTGTTCCACGAGCAGGAGGATCCTCTTTCACCAGCAAACAATCTACCTACTGGTGAGAAGTGCCAGCTTAACAGTTCCTCCAAAGTCATGAACCCAGATGAACCTTCCTGCCTGCAGTGATTTTCAGCCTCTTGAAATACTGTGCAAAATTATTAGCATTTCTCTTTTAGATACTGCTTTAGAGCAAGGCTTGGCTGGACAGTATCTTCTCTTTCATGCCAGCCTGCCAGAACCACGTGCTGCAGGTAAATCACCAGCTCTCACCCTCATTGGCCTTGGTGATACTTCCTTCAGCTTCTGGACACAGACCTCCTTGCAATTTAAATTTGCAGCTTCCTTCCTTGTTCTTCTCCAAAGACAGCATGTTTTTTCTTGCATGTACAAGCTTTTTATGCATTTGAAGGTTTGTCATATTCTTTCTTCCTTTTTTTTTTTCCCCCTTAGATAAAACGAGCCTAATTTTTCAGGATTTCCTCAGAAATCACACATTCTGTCTGACCACCCTGCTGACTGAACCAGATTAACCGGGGAAATGGGATAGGAAACCATTCACATCTTTGCCACATTATTAAGGATTTCTAATGTCTTTGCTGCCACTCAGGCTCTTGCTAAAGGTCTCTGCAGAACAGTTTCTTTCTAATTGAACTTTTAATAAACTCTTCATGCTTCTGACTTGGTCCCCTGATCATTACTGGCCATTTGTCTACTTCTGTAAGCCCAATGAACAAACATTAATAGAAACTACTTGATCTGCCCAAAATGAGATTTTACTACTACAATAAATGGATACCATAATAAAGGCTGAACCAAGTTATATTAAGTGCTGTAGAAATACATGTAAAGGAGAGCTCCTTCTAAAAGATTTAAACTAAGTCGGAAAACACAGGAGATTTAAATATCATCATCACTCCAATTTAGCAGGTGAAGAACAATGGAACATTTAAAAGGCTTGTAGGCAGTCAGAATAACAGGTAATTTCCTAATTGGACCCCAGCCTTAACAAGTTGCTTTAGTGATCTACTCAGTCTCAGATCAACACTTCAGCCACACGTTATCCAATCCTCTGCAGTTTCAAGGGAAAAGGTTTGTTTGATTCTTCATGAAAACAGCTCCATTTTCAAAGCCCAAAGAGGCTGTGAAGGCCATAAACTCTATGAAGACCACACTGAGGAAAGGAACACTCTGCTGAAGCAATGAAAGGTATGAAGATCATCTTGTGAAAGGCTGAACTAAGATCATGCCCCATATGTCAAAGAAAACTCTCTCAATTTATCTGTCAATTTTTATATCCCATTTCTTCGGGCTTTCCGAAGCTCTGCAAACCAAGTCCAGAGTTTCATTATTTATTTGGGATGCTGTGTGTCACAGTGACACATTGAGAAACTGGCATCTGCAATTTTCACATGTCAGAAAGACTGTAACTTGAACTGACAAAATAAATTGCTGTTCACACACTCCCACTGACTTTGTTATGTCCCTGAAGCCCCAGGCCTATTTTTTCAATTAAGATCCCCCCTTCTTTCATCCCCCCTCTTCCTACTGCAAAAGCACAATGAGTGGCTGGCAGGAGGGAACGTGCCTTCCACAGCTGGCAGTACTTGACTGGGAAAGGCAATGGCATTGCTGATAGAGAGAGCAAATAATTCTCCTTAGCTTTTCAGGAAAAGGCACACATCCTTCCTCCATCAGTTAATGCCACCAAACCCCTCCGAGAAGACAACAGAGCTGTGTCAGGTTTGCTGGAGCTTTTTGGCTCACAAAATAAGTGGAGCAGTTCCACCAAGACAAAGCAATTCCCAATTAAAACCAGTGGAAGATTTCCTCATCAAAAAATTAAACTGATTTCTTGATCACAGGAATGTCAGAGATGTGGGTTCAGCGAGAAACTACACTCATCTCCCTGGGAGAGGTGGAAATAAAACCTCACATATGGGGACAGCTCATTGATTGTATGGTCCAGCATGAGAAAATAATCTTAAATATCTTAAAGACCTGAGAGCCCCCTAAGCCTGGCTTAGTGAAGGCTCAGCCTGAACATGAATACTCTGCCTGATTTCCCATTAGTAAGCCTGAGCCATGACCTCACTTCCAACTCCTACCTTCATGCCTCCTTGTCCTGCCATAGCAGGCATGGAAAACATTCCCTTCTCTGCAGCAGCACAGGCCAAAGAAAGCAAGGAGAAACTAATTTCAAGGACCAGAACTAGCAAGGCTCACAAAGCAACTTACTTAGACCTGTGCAGGTTAAATCTCACCTGAGCCCCTGACTTAGACTCCACACTGTCTTCACCATCTGGCAAAATGCACCACACACTCCTGGATGCTACTGAAGGAAAACATATTTTGTTTAACACTCCAGGTTGACCCAAGTTGTTCCCTCATTTTGTAATCCTTTCCATTTATTTGAGCTGAATTTGGAGCAGCAAAACCACATGTGGCTTGCGTGACATTTAATTGCAAGTACTTCACACACTCCTAAATTCCTTCCTTTTGTGTGCAAGCACTACATATTTAGTCAAGGATACATTGGGGAAGGTCAGTGGGAGGGGAGACAGAGGAGAGGAGATCTTCTGATGCACTGGCCATTCCAAAAAGAGCCTTGCTCACCACAAGAGCAGTCATCTGTATGAACAATCCCATATTCCTATAGGCAGAGCTGTGAGGGTGAACTCAGCTACCCAACAGCAGCCACTGGCTGGGCAGTCATCAGCTCAGGGATGTATCTGGGTGTCTTGTGGCCTAGGAAGTTCTGAGAACATCCCTGGATTACAAATGGGGTCACTCAGAGGCCTCAAGGTTTGCGGTCATGACTAGCTCCCAAAAAATCCTCCTTTGGGGCTCCTGGGACTACCAACAACAACACGGTTCTGCCTGTCCCAGACGAGCCAGGAACACTGGAAAGAGCAAGGGAAGCAAAGAGGAAGAGAGCCCCAAGTCTCCACTCCAAAGTCGTGGAGTATCAAATTCAGAAGAAATGGGTGACATTGAACTAATGGCAATTATTCAGTGTGCAAGTGTACAAGAACAGTTAATGTGTTTCCTACTGTAACTCTAAAATTATATGGGCAAAACCAAGGGAAAAATCAAAGAAAAGATTTCATGCTCCTGCACAGCTGAGTCCATGCCACAACTCAGATTTCTAAGCTCAGGAGCAAACGATTTAGTCTCCAGTTCAGCTGTCACCCCACAATTTCCATGCTGTCAGCTCTTGCTTAGCTTCTTAAGGACCAGTCAAGAGTTTTCCACCTTGTTTCCATGTCACTCCAATATTTAAATGCATGGGGAGGAGGAAGTAAAATGGCAGCAGTTGTCTTCCACGAAAAATTTCAAATTTCTGTAGTTTTGGTCCAAAGCAGATGCAGGTTTTTCTTCCCTTAGGGCTTTCCTACCTAAGAGTTATTAAGCTCAGAGTAACTCTTGTCCATCTGAGAATCCTGAGCTGAACCTGCCACTACCCAAAGAGTGCTGCTTCCCTGTGCTCCTCCCAGCCCAGTCCCAGGTGTTGTCCAGCCAGCTGGGTGTGCACAGACAGATCTCTTCTGGTCTGGTTCTGCTCTGATTTCCACCAAACAAATGGGGATACAAAGCCTTTTTAGTCAACTGAAGCTTGCACAGGAAGGAGGAGAGATGAGTTATGAACAATGTGCTCAGTTCACCAAAGTGCCTGAGCAGGAGCTCATAACAGCAGCTGAACAGGTGTCTGAGAGAGAGAGGAGAGCTCATGGGCAGAGACATCTCAAATGCCAACAGAAGCTTCATTTCACACCATGGGAATGAAACTTTCTTCTCAAGTGGGCATCAGCAGGGCCTTGGAGACTTCTGGTTTCTTGCTAGGGAAGCAAAGTTTTCTCTGCCTCCAAACTTGAAGTGATTCTACCAAGAATAGAAATTGCCAATTTCAGAGTGGATGAGAGGCTATTCCTCTGCACCTACAAAGCAGGCAGGACAAGACCAGCAATAGTATGAAGTTTTAACCATCAACTCTCCTCTCTCATCACTCACCTTCAAAATACCTGTGGGATTTTACTGTGCAGGGAAGGCTTGTCTGTGTTCCCAAACCCCCACAGGGATGGTGGATCAGTGGGAGCTGCACACAGGAGAACCAGAGGAACAAGCATGGAGTGGAGCAAGACCACAAAACCCCCTCCTGCAGGCAGGCCAAGGCTCTAGAAAATTCCCTGAGAGCTTCTGAGGTCAATGTGTCACTGTTCCCTTACTCACCCCTCTCTGATGCACATGAAAAAATTGTTCCCATATGAAAGCATGAACAGCAGATGCACAATAGAAACTTAAACAAAATTCCTCTGCAGGAGGACTGCCCAAGGAAGAATTGTCTGATTCATGCAACTTAATGATGACTAAAGCCACTGTTTGTGCTTTGAAAATGTGCTGAGGTATTGGCAGCCATCTCAGGCCTTTGTAGTGTGTCAGCAGGTTATGGATTTGAAGAACAACATAAATCTTTCAAACTTCCATTCCAGAGGAAGGCCTTAACATTTGACCTCTGCAACATTCACTAGAAATATTTGAAAGAAAATACCAATTTGTCAAAACCAAAGCTATTTTCCCGAGGTTCTGCAGAAGCAGAGAGATGTTCCTTCCTGCCCCCACATTCACATTAAGCAACAGTAGCTGAGCAATTACAATACTCAAATTTAGGCAGGTTGAAGATCTGTCAGGTTTGCAGAAAATGCCTGAATTCAAGTGTTCACCATCATATGTCAATGTCCTGACAGCCACCACAGAGCCTATTGGGCTGGGGAGTTGGGGAAAAGAGCAAAGATCCTCTTTGGAAATAAAAGGATGGAAAAGAAAAAAGAAATCTGGTTTGTGATCTCATTCTGCAACAGAACACGTCTGAACCTCTGTGACACCCAGCAAGACCATGTGTTGTTCAACAATCCCCTGGAGCAGAGGCACAACTTTCCCATTAAGAGGGCAGTCCCTGGGAATTCAGCAAGGCTGAGACTGCCCCGAGGTGCTCCCAGGCACACAAGAGATCCCAGAATTACTGGACAACTTCTACCAAACACATTCACATAATTTTCTCCAGGATGCAGCAAATTTTGTTTTCCTGCTGCAATGTAAGTTACACACAGATGGTAGTTTAAACAGCATCTCTTTTCCACAGAAAACACTCATCCTGTCCCAGATTTTCCTTGACCACCTCCTCTGGAATACAAACACTGTAATAAAGGTCTCTGTTCCAGGAGAGCTGGGTTTGCATCTGTTCATCTCCAGAGATCCTGCTAAATCTTATTACTGCTTCCCCCAGCTCCTTCCAGAACAGAGCTGATTGAAGAACAAAAGAGAACTTCAAGGTGAATAACAGTCCTGTGTTAAGCATGAGGTTATACACAGGGGTTGCAGTATCACAGCAGCCTTGGAAATGTCCATGAATCCCCAAAGCTTTGATTTCAGCATTAAGTAATGCTGGCCTGAACATTCATCCGGAAATGTGCACTGCACAGAATTTTTTATGCATAAACTTTTCTTTTTCAAAAGGTTCACTTCTCCCTTCAGGTCGGGAGACTGAAAAAAAAGCCAAGAACATCGGATTCACTATTGGGGTCAGTCCAGCAATACATCTCCTTCGGCTCCCTGCCTGACAGATGAGGTGAGCCAGCACCAGCTGCTCCAGTGGTAAATGTGAAACTCTGCAGTAGGCAGTTATGAAATAACCTTGGTGAGAGGAAGTTTCTTGCTAGCCTCATCCTAACCCCTATCATTTAGGAGTTGGCTTCCACCCAGAAGCCCTCAGCATCCAGAAGGAGCATATACACCTTTTTAAATTATCCTAAAGGAATTGGATGTTCTCTCTTTAGGCTTATGCATTTCTATCATGGTCAATCGTCCTAGAAATCGAAATGCCAACTACTTATTTACATGTCGGGGAAGAATATTCACAATATTTAATAAACATCGAGTGTTTATATTCCATCAGGCCTCCCAGTCCAAGTCTGGCCATGCTTTCCACAGAGTGGGAGACAGTGTCTGCTCAGGCAGGAATAAACTGTCCTGCCTGAGCAGCCAAGCAGCATCACCCCTGTTGAGAAAGGAGGCACAGGAACATTCTGGGCAGAATTTGCTCTTCACAGAGCAAGAAACTGGTCAAGAAGAGCATTTCCCACGCCATCTAAGCCAACAACATTTTTGCACACTTTTTGTGGCCACCTCACCACAGTCTTTGGGAGCAGTTTCCCAGCCTGGGGACAGCTGGAGTGTGCAAGAGCTTTCCCACCCTGTGCAGTAACCTCGAGGCAGACAGGCAGGGAAAACTGGGATAAAATCATGGACAATTTGGCAAAGCAAACATGGTTTAAGACACCAGGAATATTTTTCAGAAAGGGTTCTGAAAAAAGCTGGGCACAAATGGAATCAGACTTGTCAAATATATCCAGAAACTTCTATGCACACACGTGTGTGCATGTATATATCTGAATCTTTATGTATTTATGTGCCCTGGCTTTCTCAACCAGGTGAAAACTGTCCAAGCAAAACTTCATGGTGTTTTTCTCTGCTGTCATGTACACGTTAATGTTGATGAAAAATTTTTGCTGCTTTCCTCCTTCTTAGAAAAAAGTTAGAACTGGGTATTTCTCTTGCCTGGTTAAACACTGTCAATTACCCTCCATTTATCTGCAAAATTCCTAACAAACACTTCTAGTGGGCTTTGAACAAGCTTTTTTTTTATTTCCTCTGCCTTTCACGCCTTCTCCAAAGCAGAGGTAAAAATAAAATTATTTTCACTGTCTTTCCAAAACAGGTAAGATTTTCCTTTGCTGGCTGGGTGCTCCCCAACTCCATTTAGCACTTTTTTCCACTGCTAGGAAGATCCATTTTTCAGCAGAGCTACTTTTCCTGGTTTACATGGAAAGTATATACAGACAAAGGCAACAAGCACTGATAAGAAGAGTTGGGACCAGAAAGGATCTATCAGAAATTCAGCATTTATATAATAGCAACATAGAGAGGACTGAGGAAAAATCAGAAAATTCCTGGGAGAGGACTTTGTAATAAAAAGAGACAAGGAAATAAAACAGTGAAGCCCATTCTCATTGTAAGAAGTCAGTATTTCCACAGTGAGAAACTTGGTATCGTTTTTTGGGGGCAGAACAGGCTTCCTAAGGATTCACTCAGATCTCCTAAATGCCTTAATATTTCATCCTGACTCAGAGGAGCAAAAATCTTTGAATATCCTGCTCTGAGTCTTCCTGCCCTGAACATAAAAGGCTGGGCCCTTTTTCTGGATCACAGAAAAACCTGGAAAGTACAGAGAAGGTCCAGCTACAGCAAAGCTCACTTCACCTTCCTCTCTGTAAGAAAACAAATAAATAGCCCTTAAAGCTTTGTTGAGATCCAAGCCTTTGTTAGAGGGTTTAACTTCACTCTCTAGAACGGGTCAATCCTTCCAGAGAAGCCCAGTTTTAGCCAAAATTGTGCATGCATGGAAACCAAGGGAAATGTGACTGGAGGAGGGGGAGCAGTAGGATTGGGAAGAAAGCAATGAGTTTTCTTCTGGATTTAAACATGCAAACTGAAAACAGAAGAGGCTGCGAGGTGCCACCATCACCTTTCTCACAGCTTTGAAGCTGCATCAGCTCCCAAGGCAGGGGAGGAACAGCTCTGAACAGCTCCGAGGTATTTGCAGATGCAGAATCAGTTGAAACACCTCATGACCATAACACAGCAAACATCCCACTCGTTGCCATCAAAACTGCAGGCCTGGGAGTTGAGAGCAGGACTCTTCCTTGCATCTCTCCAAGACCTAGAAGGAATTTCAACCTGGCTGTATGATTTTTTTCCAAGTCTCCCACCTCCCTCCCGTGTCCCTGAACAACAAGAGCTGTTTTCCCTTTAATCTGCATTGCCACCTTGTGGCTATAAACAACGAGAACACGGAGAAGACATCAACGTTTAAAACAAAATTCTAGGTCACTTTGACCACAGATTCAAGTACCACATCTGCAAAGAGAAACCCCTGATGCAGGGGGGCAGAAGTCATCTCAGAATGGCTGCATTTTATCGAAGCTGGTGTTTGTGGGTTTCAGTGACCCAGATTCATAGCAGCTTGTGGAAAAGCAGTTTCTAACATAAATCCTGGGGTGGCTGATTGCATTGCATGGAATCATGGGGTCCCAGAATGGACTGGATTGGAAGGGACTTTAAAAGTCATCTATTTCCAACCCCACTGCTGTGGGCAGGGACACCTTGCACTGTCCCAGGCTGCTCCCAGCCCTGCCCAGCCTGGCCTTGGGCACTGCCAGGGATCCAGGGGCAGCCACAGCTGCTCTGGGCACCCTGTGCCAGGGCCTGCCCACCCTCACAGGGAAGGACTTTCCCCAATATACCATCTATCCCCTGGCAGTGGGAAGCCATTTCCCCTTGTCCTGGCACTCCAGGCCCTTGTCAATTGTCTCTCTCCGTCTCTCCTGTTGGCTCTTTCAGGCTCTGCAAGGCCACACTGAGGTCACCCCAAAGCTTCTCCTCTCCAGGTGAGCAATGCCAGCTGTGCCAGCCTTTCCTCCCAGCAGAGCTGCTCCATCCCTCTGATCCCCCTGGTGCCTCCTCTGGATCTCTCCAGCAGCTCCAGCTCCTCCCTGGGCTGGCCCAGGGCTGGGGCAGCTCTGCAGGTGGGCTCTCACCTGGGCACAGGGCACAGGGGCAGGATCCCCCTGCCCTTTTTTTCAAGAATGTTCCAGCTGTAAAACCAACAATTACAGACACAGCTTTTAGCTGTGTGCTACAGAAAGCTCCAGCTCCAGCTCCCCACCCCTCCTGGATGCAGGCTGTCCCATCGGCCAGGCTGGACCTTTCTGAAAGGTCCTCTCTGAAAACATCTCTCTCTTTGCATCCTCTCTGAAAGCAGCCTAATTTTTAAAGAATTTGTGCCTTTATTAATGGTTCCTTCAATCCCAGACTGAGTGAAACACCCCCAACCCTTGTTGTGTTATGCTGGGAGAGGCCCTGGGTCCCTCTGGACTGAAAGGCCTGGCTTAATCCCAGTTGGACACTGCTAACCTGTTGCAGGGTCCAGTATCTAAAAATCTGAGTACAATTCAGCACTTTTCTTTTGAAGGCCTCAGAGGCATATTTTGAAATAATTCAGCATGTCTCTGAGTTGCCTCTTGAGCAGACAAGTATTCTTCCCCTCTCACGGCTGGCAGGCCAAGGCACACAAATACTAAACCCTTCTGGGTAGGGAGTAGCTGCCCTGCTATGCACAAAAATTATTGTATTTTTAAGCTTTAAAATATGATTCTCTCAGGAAAATTAGGAGCAGCTGTCCCTCCCTGGGACAAGCTGGCTTCTCACAAATATTTGGCATTTGGAATACTCTTGTCCTTTGACCACTGGGCCTGGTTTTCAATTAGGCCTGATTTTAAGACTGAATAACCAAGCTATTGCTCGGGGTTGCTGGGGCACAAGAGGCAGCACAAGGCTAAATTCAGCAAGAGTGCAAATCAGGGCATTTATACGAATTAGAGCTCACACCTCTATGTCACTCCAGATCCCTAAACCAACAGGGGCTTCGTTCCCTACTCCTTGCATCCTGTGGAGCAGTTGGCACCTGGGGAGAAGCTGGTAGAGATTATTTCCATTCACACTTCAATACCTACTCGAGCAAGGTGCCTTCACCCCCTGTCAGCAGGGCAAGCACAGAACATCCACAGGGGGGGTTCCTCTCTCCTGGGGAGCATCCAGCACACTGTATACAGGATGGAGGATGAGGAAATCTCCACTTGTGGTTCTGCTGGGAGCTCCTTTTAAGTGACAGCACTAAATACTGGCCTAGATTTATCCCTTTTTACTTTATAGACTTCCTGAAGCCTTTAAGTGGAAGGTCCATGAGGCAAAGCCTGGGGTAAGCCTCCTAGATCCCCACTCTAATCAATAAAGAGACAATAGCCCTCCTGAAAGTAATTAAGATCTTAGGCGGACTAAGACAATGTTTCTGTAACTTATGATGTCACTGAGAGGCTGCCAAAGCCCTCACTGAAATCTCAATACACAAATCTGCTGCTGCTCCTCCGTCCACAGAGCCGAGCGCTGCCCCGCACAAGGAAGTTGGATGGCTTTGATGAGATTTTTGGCGTTTTAAAAAGGCTGCTGGAGTACTTGTTCATGTACTTTTTCAGAAACTGATGTTAAGTTGGTGGCTTTCTAGCTCCCCAACTCCTCCTCTTTCTTCTTTTTTAGGAACACTCACTGTGCTGGTCTTTTCACAGGCTTCTGATTCTCTCCTTTGCAAGTTAACCCCACTTGCAGAACTGAAATATCTTTTCTTCTTTTTCTTCTTTCTTTTTTTTTTTTTTTTTTTTTAAGTATTCTAAAATTAAATTCACAATTCCAACCCATTTGAAAACACCTAAATCATCCAGGTTGGCCCTAACCCATTTTCCCACACCTAGGTTGGGACCTTACTGCTTTATAACTAGTCCTAATTACAGAAATCATCTAATTAGTGTTGAACCTCGAATGAAGAGAAGACATTAAACAATTATCTGCAGTGCTGATGTGTTGATATCTCCTTTTCCTGACTGTAACAGCCTCCTGTAACAGTGATACAGAGCTGGATCTCCTTACTGCCAATAGCTCTTAAATGCTGTATCTTTATTTAGTTCTTTGGCCTTTCTGATTCTGTCTATGCCCCTGCTCCACTTCTGTTCTCATTCTGGGAGCCTAACCTAGTTTCTCCCTATTGCATATTTCTTTCTTTCATTTGAGGTCAGCGATGAGCTCATGATTAAACCTCTCTGGTCACCTGCAATAGTTTCTGAATGGGATAACTTGAACTTGGGGCCTTCAGGCTCCCTAAGGCTTTGCCAGTTTTCCTTATCTAACTTTTCCCTTAGCTCACCCTCTCAGGAGATATTTTTTTCCCAATTTTTACTGTGTGTTCCAGTTACCTTTCACTGTTGAAAGCTATTTTAAGTTTTGCTGTGTTTCACCATATAAATACACCTGTTTTGCCTTTACTGTCCCTATAAATGGCATACAATCAATAAACCTTTATTGACACGTAATACATGCTTAACAAAATGCAGCAAGGAGGAGTGAAAGAACAGTGGTAAGGAGCAGTGAGAGGTGATACTGTGAACACCTGAGCACTCCAGCTCACCAATAAATGACATTGTAAAAGTGCAGTGTTTGCCAGAGCCATTTGTTAGACACACACAGAGAACAGCTTCAAACTGGCAGCTTGCAGTGCTCTGGCCAGAGGAGAAACCTCCCCAGAGAAGGAATCAGCCATACCCCTAACTCAGGGAGTGTCATTCTGAACTGATATTGGAAGCAAATTGTGCAAGAGCAGAGGGGGGGAGAAAACCCCACTGAAGTAATTGATGTAACTGATCAATTTACCAATGTTATTCTTGCTGAGCATCTGAACAACTGGAGGTGAAGTAAATTTTAACAATGCACATAGTGCATATTTAAATCACAGAATGGTTTGGATTGGAAGGGACATTAAAACTCCTCTCAGTCCACCCCTGCCATGGGCAGGGACACCTTCCTCTGTCCCAGGCTGCTCCAAGCCCTGTCCAGCCTGGCCTTGGACACTGCCAGGGATCCAGGGGCACCCTGTGCCAGGGCCTGCCCACCCTCACAGGGAAGGATTTTTCCCCAATATCCAACCTCAATTTCCCCTCTTTCAGTTTGAGCCCATCACTCCTTGTCCTGTTACTGCAGTTCCTCATGTGGAGCCACTCTTTGGTTTCCCTGTAGCCCAGGGTTGCTACTAAAATGAAATTTGCCCACATTTAGGGTACACTGGATACACAGATACACAGAAAATGAAAAGGCCAAGAGTAGGAATGAAAGGAATCTGTATATTCACACACCAAGAATTAAAAAGAGCACATGGTCTTTCTCAAACTATTCTGCATCAATGCAGAACTGAAACATGAGGAGTCACACTACTCTTTGAAGCTTATTCAACTTGCCCTCCTCAGATGCAAATAATCTCAGTAGCTGTAGTGGAACCAGCAATCCCCTGTGTTACCTCGAACAGCCACAAGGCTGTAAAGAAAGAAAAGGAAAGCTGGGTAAATTCCAGCTTCTTTTAATAAGACTCTTGTGGTCCCAAGGTGGTCCCTCTGCCCCACTGATTTGCCACCCCTGCATTCACCTCACTGGTGCTGCAGCAATTTTCCTCTCCAAGAGAGTAACATTTCATCTCTAATTAAAAATCAGTAAAGTATTCAGCTCAGCTCACCCATTTACTGTGATTTTATGCCCTAGACATGAGTAAAGCTCCTGTTTTCCAGGTCTGTGAATGAGATGACAACAGCCCTTTCTTCCTCCACCACCTACTCCTCACTCTGACCCTTATGGCTTTAACAAGTGGGTTGATTGCCATATAATTTAAATTTTCACAAATGGAAAACCACCTTCAACTGCTGTTTTCATTATTTCCCTGCTTTCTAAAAGAGCACCCTCACACTTTATTCTTCATCTTCACCTCCTGCCAGGTTGCTCAAGCCCTCTTTTTTCCTCAGGGACAGGGGTAGCCAGTGCTCAGCTCCAGGTTTGGTGGAACCCTGAATAAGGATCCAGCTTCACAATTCAGGTGACCTGTGCACCACCAAACTGAAAAATTTACTGACTCCCTACAACCTCCTTCAATAGCTTCATCCTTCAGAGGGATCACAGAAGCAGCAAGAGCAACTGCTTTTTCTCACTTATTCTGTGATTAGGCATAGATGCCAAATCCTAGACAAACATATGAGTTATTTGGATAAAGAAAAATCGAGAGCCACTCAAATTGGCTGAATTACAGCTGTTGTCAATGAAGCATCGAAAAAGTGCATCTGGGGCTATATACAAAAGTCTCTGCACTTTACAGTCACTGAACGTCCTTTAGCCTCCCCAAAGAGGTCAAGATGAGATCGACAAATAAACGCCAGTCCAGCAAATGAGCGTATTTACTTTTTCCCAATGTGGTTTTTTTTAAGTGCTGGATCAGCCTTGTAAACTCTCTCATGCCGAGTGCACTTATTTATGCAAAGTTTGATTGGTCTCAGCCTCCCAGAGACACCTGAAGGGGATGCTGAGATAAGCCAGCCCTGGCGTTCTGCTGCATCCCTTGTAGCAAAACACGGAGCAAAATGAAGCATTAATTCTGAAACCTTCAGGAGAATGAAGCAGGATAGATTCACTTGTCAGTAATGTCCATACTGATTAATATAAATGCACGTGGCAGCCAATATCAATGTGTGCTATGTGGATTTATTTACATAATTATTTGAGAATTCACCCTCCCCTCCTTGACTTTGATGCTTGGTACATATTTATTTACACAACACTGCACTGCCAAACAAGCCAAATGTTTCCCAGAAAGACATCAGAAGAATTGCAATTGTTTGAGCAGTGGTTATTTCAGGATGATAAAAAACAAACTCAACTCAAATCCATTTAGCAACTGAAGTGCTTTCCCCAGATGACAAACAATGCTGCTGCTGTCCTTGCATGGTCACTGACCTTGAGTGGCTCTGAAGGCACCAAGGCAGCTGAGGAAGGAGCTGTTATAGGTGCAGCTCAGGCAGAAAACAAGTGTGGTGTTCAGCAAGGTGGGGACAAAGCCCTAGTGCCCACAGGTGGTTTGGACAGGGAAGGAATTTTGAGATGTTCCATCATATTACAGGGAATAGGGAGATGAGAGCTGAGCGGTTTGTATCAACCTGTGTCTTTAGCACAGGTGATCTGCAGATCTCCTGGACCCCACCAGGTGATTTAGAGACTAATTTCCATCAGTTTCCAGACAGATAATGGCAGAAATAGATACAGACAGAGATAATAGCTCACCAGCTACCAGTGGGCTCCCATTACACCAGCAGAGTTCACTGCTTATCTCTGGTTCTTGACACCTTTTCAAATCAGACCACAGGTATCACCTGCTGATAAGGGGACATGCTGTCTAATGCCCTTTCTGCACCCTCATCACTGACAGGGTGGCAGAAACCCACTCTGATGGTCACAGCCCCACTTTCACAGCACACATCAAGCCTAAAGCCACCTTTGCCCAATAAAAATCCAGCTAGTGCAGCTTGCAGGCTTAGTCCTGAGCAGTGTGAACACAGCCCTGGTGCATTCCTGTCATGACACTGAGAGGTGCACCCAGTCAGCATTCTCTTGATATTCCATTATTTTTATAATATGTCTCATTAATTTACTGAAATTAGGGGGAAAAAAAAAAAGCTGCAAAAAACCCCCAAAAATCAACACCAAATCTCAGAAGTCAAATCAAACATAGGGAAAAAAGTTAAGTAAGCTTTACAGAACTTCCCAAGGTATCACTTGGAGTTTTTGGCAGGGGAGACTCTGTTTTACATTCATCTGGACACAATATGTTTTTTTTCCAGATCCTAACAGATCACTAGAGTTACTCAGCACACAAACAATGCCTGTTGTTTTGGAGCTGATTTCTCAACCTATTATGTGTATTCCTGTTTACAAACAGTGGCTGAAGCATGCAGAAAATCTGCAGGCAACTTCACCCACTTAACTCTTCTGCCTGCATGTGGGCAAGCCTCAAGTAATTTTCCATGGTCACATTGAGCAGCAGAATCCCAGGATGGGTCAGTCTGGAAGGGACCATAATGACCACTCAGGCAGGGTCATCACAGGGCACAGGATTGCATCCAGGCTGTTCTGGAATATCTCCAGTGAGGGAGACTCCACACCCTGTCTGGGCAGCCTGTTCAGGGCTCGGGCACTGCACGGGGAAGAAGTTCTGCCTCTTGTTCAGGTGGAACTTCCTGGGCATCAGTTCCTGCCCATTCCTCTTGTCCTGCTGAGCAGAGCCTGGTCCAGCCTGTGACACCCTCAAAGAACCAACACTGGGCCCACAAACCTCAAATGGTGGAAGGAGCTATGACAAGTAGAGGAGTTAACATTGCAAAGCTTTTAATAATTATAACAATTGTCGTAATTGCATGAGATGGGGGCATATGCTTTAAACATGTCTGACAATTTATATTGTGGAGCATATGTGGGCTCCTGGGGGGAAAAGGCAACTAAGACTTCAAGACATCCAACCTACGGCTGGAGACATCAGGAAACAGGGAACAAAGCTGTATCCATGTGCTGGAAGTTTTGGGTTGTTCAGGATTGCAGGCCCAGAGTTCCATCCTCGGCTCAAGTGAGAGCAGAAGTGCTCAAAAGCCGAGTGTGAAAAATCAGCCAGAATCATGAAGTTTTGCCTGGCTCAGGAGAGGTATCAGATTCACGTAAAATTATAGTTCAAATTGGTTTCCACCCAAGATCATAAATCCACCTAGGTTTGCCAATAGGATTCTGACTGTCAGCAAATCCTTTCTTTTGGCAATGCTGGCTAATTTCAAGAGCTTCAGAGGAAAACTCTGAGGGTTTGCCTGAGCCATTGGTCTTTGGGGGAAGAAAAGGGGAGAGGGCCGAGGATACCCCTGAGGACAAATACCCCAATAGGCTCTCCACACTGTTCCTAGAGTGGCAGGGACATGGTCTCTGGGGCATCTTTGCTGCTGGGCATCTGCCAGAGAGGACAGCTGGGGACCAAAGCCCTCTGACATTTATCCTGAGCTTCTCCTATCTCTGCTTCACCACTGGCATCTCCCCTTAGGAGGCTGTACAGGTAATTCAACAGCTGACTCCCAGGGGAATTAGAAAGCCACATTTTTAACCTGTATGAGGCCCTGTGGATATCAATGATAGGATTATTTAGGTTGGAAAAGGCTCCAAGATTATCAAGTCCAATGGTGGGCCAAGTACTGTTGTAATAATCATTAAATTGTGTCCCCAGGGGCCACATCCACACAGCTTTTGGACCCTTCCTGGGACAGCAACTCCTCTGTTGCCCTGAGCAGCCTGTTCCAATGCCATGCAGGTGAGTGGTGGAGTAAAATCCCATCCCTTAAATCCCACCAAGAGACTTTCATCCTCAGAAGAATACATCCAGTATGATCATTCCAACACAGACCTGCACTGGCCACTGACATAGGCCAGCCCTCAGCAAGGGAAATAGAGATTGGGCCAGTGGGGAGAAACTGGGGTTTTGAAATGAAGGGATGATTAAACAAGATAAAAAAAAATCACTTCTCAGAGCTACAGGGATTTACTATTTTGCCTGTAGCTTTGGAGGCTCAGGGAAGAAGCATTCACAGTAGTATTCTCTCCTGATAAGTGCAAAGGGCCCTCTCATATTTCTCCTTCTTTCTGCAGTTTAATACACGGGGGCTGAGGCTGTGACCATGACCTCAGCTGTCTTACAATGCTCCCCCTCCCCGGGGAAGCCCCACACTTATCCTTTAACCAAGAATTAAGTCTGCACGCAGCTCTGTGCACTGAGGAAAATCCCAGCACACATTTCTCCTCTTCCACCCAATGCAAAACGAGGATTGATTTTGCTCCAAGCAAGGAGGAGCATTTGGAATATAATGAAGCTGGAAAGGGTGGAGTGGGAGTACAAAGAGATGAGTCCAAGCTCAGCATGACAAATGGTACACAGGACCACTTGGTTTTATTATACACTATCAAATATCCCTAATTTAAACAGCAGAGCTAATAAGCATGCCAATGTATATATTTACATTGCCTGAAATGTGCACAACCCTGTACAAAAATTAGAGTGCAACTGTTATGATCAAGCCATTAGAGAAAACAAAATCAATCCAAAGCATAGACCAGCCTTGCTAACGAGCTCCCTGCTTTGCTGCCTCCCTTTTCCTCAGAAACTTTGCAGCAGAGTGAAGATTTTTTTGACCTCAGAATGAAGGAACTTGCACAGGAAAGCTGAAGAACTAATTGTAATGGTACTTCATTGAGCTAAAATGCAAATAAAACTGCAGTTCTGGAAATGCAGTCCATGAACCAGCATCAAGGGCAAGAGGGAAGTTAATTCTCTTTGCAATTCTGTAGACAAGACTTTGTGGAGTATTTTGGGCAGCAGACACATCCTACCTGTCTCTTCTCTGTAAGCCAGAGTGATTCCTCTCTTGCTCTTAGCTCTGGACAGAAAAGAATTTCAGCATTTTGAAGATTCCCCCATCCCCATGCCCAAAAAAGTTGAAATTGCAGAAAGTTTCTAGGGAAAATAAAAGCTGATGAGGAAAGGGAGAAAATGCAGTTTGGATAAAGTAGAATGCTCTCCTTTTAAAGTTTAAAGATATCCTGTTTTCCTTTAGATCACTTTTACTTCATGTCTCTTTCTCTATATTTAGCTTAATTTCAGCTATTATATAATTTAGAATTCTTTGTTGTTGGATAAAAGAATATCTATAAAAAAACCAGAGCCCTTCTCATGAGAAATTTGGAAAAATCCAGATTATTCCTGTCCATGAAGATATTAATATTTTTACTGAATTTTTTCCAAACCAGTCCTGCCTCTTTAGGCAGAGGGAGAGCTCTTCATAAGCTCAGTTTTGCAAGCCCACATGGCCTTTCAGTTCTTCAGGCTTTTATTTGCAGTAAGTTATTTAAACAGTGCAAACCTGTCAATAAAACCCTCTCCAAAGGGGTTGAGGGGCCTGAATGTTTTGCAGATTCACCTGCAGCTCTGGAGAACTTGGGGAACTCCAGGCAACCAGGACTTCCCTGCATAATGCTCTGGAGAGTGAATCATGTGAGGAGGGGCTGAGGGGGCTGGGAAGGGGCTCAGCCTGGAGAAAAGGAGGCTCAGGGGGGCCCTTGTGGCTCTGCACAGCTCCTGACAGGAGGGGACAGCCGGGGGGGTCAGGCTGTGCTCCAGGGAACAGGGATAGGAGGAGAGGGAACGGCCTCAGGGGAGGCTCAGGGTGGACATCAGCAGGAATTTCCCTATGGAAAGGGTGCTCAGGCCTTGGAAGGGGCTGGATTCCCCATCCCAGGAGGTGTCCAAGGAACAACTAGATATGGCCCTGAGAGCCATCACAGAATATCCTGATCTGGAAGGGACCCACAAGGATCATCAAAGCCCAGCTCCTGGCCCTACAGGGCACCCCCAGCAATCCCACCCTGTGCCTGAGGGCGTTGTGCAAACACTTCTTGAGCTCTGCCAGACTTGGTGCTGCAGTACCATGGTCTGGCTGCAAAGGTGGGGACTGGCCAAAGGTTGGACTCGATCTCGGAGCTCTTTTCCAGCCTGGATGAGTCTGTGATTCTGATTTCTCCTGTTGACAACCAGCCTTGCTCTAGGATATTGCCAGGCTGTCTCCTGACACGAGGATGTTGCAGCCTCCACACAACAGAGTCCACTCTGTGCCTGCCACAACAGCCCAGGGGACAGCAACACCGTACAAGGGGCAAATGGAGAACAATAAGCCATTTTAAAGGTAACTGTCTCTTAGGCCAGCCAAAACAACCTCCTCTGGACTCAGAAGATGGTTTAAATGAAGGAGCAAGCGCTTGACAAGGAAGTCAGAGACAGGTCCCTGCCTGTCTACACCTTGAGCACTACCACTGAAGATATCCTAGAGGGACTCCTGGCAGATAGGTATGGGAATTCACTAATTTCCATCTCTTGAGGATCCACTGCTCTGCTATCGTGTCAGCTGCGATATACAGAAATCTAATGTAAAGAATACATTTCCATGGTATTTTTATCTGCAAGGACCCCCATGGAACATGTTTAGCATTTTTCCATCAAAATGTATTTGCCACAAAGGCCAAGTGCAGTAGCTTCTCAGGTACAACACGATGGGTGAAGTCCATCATCTCAACTGGAAACTGCACCAAGGAAGCATGGCACAAACACAGTTTGTACCTTCTGGAACTCAGCAGGTACCCTGGGACTAAATCTTTGACATTTGGAAAGACACCTCTGCAACCTAGAGGTCAAATTTTGATTTTACAGATTTCCAAGGTAACTCCTACCACCAGATCTGTTGATGGAGCATCCAACCACGAAGGAAAATAGTTTTGCTGCTCAGTAACTCGTGCTCCCCTCATCCCATCCATAGCTCATGCTGCAAACATCTCCTGTCCCAGTCCTGCACTGGCCGTGGTTCAGGCTCATGTGCAAGCTAGGCAAAACAAAACACATTTTCTCCTGGCTCCAGCCATATGCCAGCAGATGTTTGAGCTGAGATTTTCAAGATGCATAAGGACTTTTGGGTATGTAATCCCTCATGCTCCAAATCCCTTGCTTCCTAAAGCAAGCCTTTGAGCTCTGGAATCACACAGTGTCCAGAAAGAGGCATCCAATGCATTTTAAGGACAAGGTGTTTTTATCTGAAGCACTAAATCATCTTTTCACAGCAGTAAATTACTGACACTGTTATTGAGCAGTTCCTGAAATGAAACAGAGTTCTGACCTCTACAACGTCTCCAGCGAACGTGAATTCAGGCCAACAAAGTCGACCAAGAATCACTTGCACCCTTTGCATTCTCCCAGCTCATCAGGAAACACTGCTAAAAGAACCCCACAACAAGCTAGTAACTGATACAGGAATTCAGGGGGAAAAAGAATATCAGGTCATTTCATCTGACCACTATGCTCAAGGAGTGCAACTCCCAGAACAGGGCCTTGGCTGCCTGAATTCAGAGGTGCAGTGAGAAGGGCTGAAGGGTTCCCAGAGCCCTCAGCAGTATTTTCTATCAGTCACTTAAAAAAAAGCTTCCACTGGTTACTTTTCTCTAATTTCCTGGGTAATTTCCATCTATTACCCAAATTGATCTGACTTGCTATCATCCTTATTTTTGATATATCAACATAGAACCATATTATCAAAATCAAGCAGAAGTGTTTGCTGAAACAATGAACAGCAGAAATATAAAGAGGTGATGATCAATACTTGACTATAAGCGTTCCTATAGAAAAGTTTAAGGCCTATGTTTCTACAGATTGAAAAACATTCACTGCCTGCAAAGCCAGTTGGAATTCTGTTTTCAGGAGATTCATAAACCTAAACAACACTGGGCAATGTTTGACTCACATTTTTTGGCATTTCGTTTGGATTTTTCATGGCATTAAAGGTGAGAAGTAAATTAGCCATTAAACCATCCATTCTAAGCAGATGTCATTTATCTCTTCCACCAGATCTTGGCCACAAAGAATTTCTTGAGCGCTGGGTTAAGCCAGACAGAAAATGTCCTGATATAACCTTAGTGCAGAAATAATTCAGGTAACTGCAGCAGGAGTAGCTTGAAAATTCAACTTTTTCACAAATATCTGAAAGTCTGGCATTGCAAGGACCTTCCAGAAAGATATAGGGTTGAGATATTTCAAATATGATTTCCTAAATGATATTTTCACACCAATCTGAGTCCTCCTGGTGATACATCTAACTCAAAAGAAGTGGCACTAATAGCCCACGCTTTGATCCAGCTTCACCCTTATTATGGCTTTTTATCTATAAAGTATTTATAGAGTTAAGTTCTAATAAATGTTTAATTACTGCTTAAAATTAAGCTAAACCAGCTATTTAACAGCTCTCAGCTGCTATTAATATTCATACCAGAGCTCTGTGATTAATGCATACAGGGTTTTTATGACCTTTAATTCAAATTCTGAATCACTGTTTGATTTGGCCATTGTTAACATACTTTTTGTTGGCTACTCACAGCTTGTTTTACAGTTTTGAAAGCATTTGAGAAACACTGTTTCTCTGTGCAGAACAACTCTATTTAATTAGCCCTCTTTTTAAGAATGCAGTCTGCTTAAAATTTGAAGTGTCTGAAAGGCAACAAGGGACAATGATTGTTATTGCACAACATTTCTTTCACCCTAGTCCTAGAAATCAATCTGATCAGGATTTTCATGATGCTAAGAGCTGTATAAATACATAATAAATGGAAGCCCACCTTGCAAAGAATACATCTTCTGAAAAGAACACAAATACAGAACGTCTGCTGAGACAGCTCTGCCTTGGGCTGGGCTTGGCAGAGGCAAAGGACTGGTATTAAATGTGACTCCAAACAGAAATGGTGTGTTAGAACACACGCTGCCTTATAAATATGCTAATACCTTAAATTGTGTTGCTATCAGAGCCGGGACTTGACGGTTTATGGAGGATAAATGGAACAAACTGCCTTTTCTTATGAAAGAAGAATGGCTGGGCCATCACAGCATCACCCCTGATTGCATTTAGGAGTGAAGAGTAACAGCAAAGAATACATTGGGCTAAGCCAGCACAGCATCTGCATGATCAATATATTGAGTGCTGCATATTTCACATACAAATGTACGTATAAATCTTTAATTGTGCATAAATACAGGTTTCTTATAGATTCCTCTTTGGCAGCAAGGCCTCGAAGGCTCCTCTTCAAGGATCCACCAGTTTGTCAACCAGAACAGGATTCCTGCTGCCCCAGGGTCTGTTCCTGAGGAGAAAGGATCCCATCTGTGGAGCTCTGACAGTCTGTGCTATGGGACACCCTCGGGATTGGCTTCACAAGGAGCACTCCTGGAAAAAGCAGCCTGGAAAAAAGGTAGGTTTGGGGTGACTTAACTGTGGCCTTCCAGAACGTGAAGGGAGCCTAAAGAAAAATGGAGAGGGGCTGTTTAAAAGGGCCCGGAGTGACAGGACAAAGAATGGCTTCACAGATGGATATTGGGAAGGAATTGTTCCCTGGGAGGGTGGGCAGGCTCTGGCACAGGGTGCCCAGAGAAGCTGGGGCTGCCCCTGGATCCCTGGAAGTGTCCAAGGCCAGGTTGGACATGGTTTGGAGCACCCTGGGATGGTGGAAGATGTCCCTGCCCATGGCAGAGCCTTGGAATGAGATGAGGTTTAAGGACCCTTCTCACCCAAACCGTGCTGTGAGATTCTGTGACTTTTGGAGGTTTGATCCTTGCCTCTCTATGCCATATTACAACCTGCAAGTTATGTAAGGAAATAAGTAAGTAATCCTTTCCAGATAACTTTTTTTTTTTTCAAGAGAGAATGCAGATGTCAATATCTATACAAAAAATAAGTTACTAAAACACAAAGCAGTGCACTTGTAGGAACAGCGTAGGAGGAACTGTGAGAAACTATGTCACCACATTGCTCTCTGGTTTTAGGCAGTTCCAAGTTCCCCTCCCAATTTTTATTTCAATTCTAAGCATTTTAAGACTCTCAACATTAGATGAAAACAATACTCAGCATGCCAAAGGCCAGATTCCCATCTGGGACTCAATGATATTGTAATAATCATCTCAATACTGAGCAATATTATAACTCAGAAACCCAGCACGATGGAGCTTTTCCCATCCCTGGAGGTGCCCAGGCTTACAGATAAGAGAAACGTGGGAATTCAACTCTTCAAACTCCATGTGTCTCATTAAAGAAGTAATTTATAGTCTCTCATTAGAGAAAGTGATTTTGTTTTAAATTGTTGTGCATGAGAAAAAGCCAACAATGAGCAAGGGAATTACTGAAGGTTATGCTTGCTCCTTTATCCACTGACTCTGAGTGGGATTAAATTGCCTTGATACAGATTCAAATTTAATTTCAGAAGAATGCAGCATATTTCTCTGTGCAATACCAATCTGAAAAAAAAATAAATTATAATAAGCAAAAAGGATATAAAAATATGATATCAGATATGACTTGTCTCCACTTCAGCTGAATGACTTTATTGTTGGTCAAAAAAAGAAGTTGAGTTATTTCTCTGTCCACTAAACTTCTGACTCTGATACATTTCAAACTCTGATGCAAAGGAATGGAGCTCTGGGTGAGTCCATCTGCCTCCCTTCCTGGAAAATATTGAGGTTTTGATGAGGACTATAATGACAGCAAGTTTGCTGGTGCTATTTATTCAATCATCAAGTCAAATTTCCCATTCATAGCCATAAATCTGAGCAGATTCTGTGAAAAGGCTTGACTAGTTTAGCAAATGATTGGCACTTTTCACCACCACAAAAAATGATTTAAGGAAAAAAAAATGTATTGCCCCAGTAATTATACTATTTTTGTGCTACTATTGGAGTGAATAATAATACTTCTTCATGTTTAGAAATATTCATATTATTCCTTCCCATAATTTGTTCAGACTTTGATTTAATTCATGATACAGTTCAACAGCCTCAAAGAACTGCAATTAAAACAATTTACATTTGGAATTGCCATGTTTGAAGTATCTGCAGTGTGTCCTTGGTCCTGCTTCCTCAATTTAAAGATGACACTGGAGATTGATTTTAGTGCTTTTTAATTCACTTAATGTCAGGATTTATTCCTGAATCCTGATTATTCCTAACTCAAACACCTTTGCTCCAGGAGCTACCTGAGTGAAACTTTCCTATCCCACAGAAAATGCAATTCCATTCCTGTTCCCTGCTAAAGGGTATTAGTTTAAGCCAAGTAATTCATGGTTTTAGTTTCTCCTTCACAGTTATAGCCTCAAGCTTTTGGACAGAGTTTCAATTTCTACTAACAGCTCAAATTGTGTCCATCACAAGTGTGGCTGTTGCAGAAAGAGAATTCTGTGGAATTCAGTAAATTAGGATTAATTTCTTTTGCCTAAGAGAAACAATAATTCCAATGTCTGTAAAATATTTTTTCCCACCCCCACAAACCATGTGCCATGGAAAATCTCAGTCAGTCATAACAGCTAAAGTCACCTCCTAAACTTGGATGCAAAGACACAAATTTTGATCCCAAATCCCACTATTCACAAGCAACATTTGCACATCACCAATGGCTTTTCCATTTGATTCTCACATCACCAGTGATTTTGCTCATACAGGATAAACAGCAAGGCTCTAAAACAGATAACAACTAACACTACACTGATGTTTCAGAATTCAAACCCCTCCCTCCTGCAGGGCTGTACAAAGACTCTGTCCTGGTTGTCTGCACTCTATAGCAGATTGCTGTTCATTTTTCAACAAAGATGCAGTAGTCTCAGAGAAGAGATAATAAGAATTTTTAGTTTCCAATAAACTCAGTGTCTTAGGTTGCAAATGCAAGATGTGGCCAGGAGTCACATCTGTTATAGCTGGGGCAGTTCTCCTCTGTTCATTGGGCAGGTTTTTCTTTATCTCTCCCACAGCCAATCCTCCCTCCAGGAGATCTCTGCTGTCCATGGCCACTGAGTGTCCCTGCATGGCTGATCAAATTCCAGCATCCCATGGGAGAGGCTCTGCCCAGGGGAGGAGCCAAGCATTCCTACCTGGATCCAATCTGCCCTTGGCAACACCNAACTGTAGCTCCTATTCCCATATCTTTGCCTGAGAACCCCCTTAATTTCAAAATTACTATAATTTCAAAATTACATTTTCCATTTCAAGGGAGACTCCTTCCTTCCTTAGCAGACACCTGTCTTTTCAAACCAAGATACTCAGGTTATTGCAGGGTGAGGTTTGTATCATTCCAGAGATGGCTGAAATTATTTCTGAGATTAAACAGTTTTCTTATGGCTGGTGATGCTGGGTTGGACTTGATGATCTTAAATATCTTTTCCAAGCTTAATGATTCTGTGATTCTAAATGCTTTTCCAAACACAAATGTTTTATTTTGTGGAAAATTGTTAACACTGTTAAATGCACTCATTGGGAAGAAGAATTGCAGCTTCAACTCCTTGAAATCAAAGTGCAAAGCTTTGTGAAGGTTTCACTCTGCTCATTTTGGACTGTTTTGCTTTTAAGTGCTTGGACTCCTCTTTGGTTTTGTGCTGAGTGTGATAGAAGATCCACACCCAAGCTATGACCACTGCTGGGAGATACTGAACTATCAGCAGAAGTGAGAAAAACTAATCTCTAAGAACAGGTGTGAATATGCACATGTGTGTAGAAAAGACTCTATAGCCAGCTCTCACCCACCTCTGGAGTGGCCTGGTGGGTCAAGACACTGAAAGTTGTGGTTTTACATGAGACAGAACCATAGAATGGCCTGGGCTCGAAAGGTCCTTAAAGATCAACCAGTCCCAACCTCACCTCCCACTGTCCCAGACTGCTCCAAGCCCTGTCCAACCTGGCCTTGGACACTTCCAGGGATCCAGGGGCAGCCACAGCTTCTCTGGGCACCCTGTGCCAGGGCCTGCCCACCCTCACAGGGAAGGATTTCTTCCTCATATCCAACCTAAAGATCCCCTCTGGCACAATGAAGCCATTCCTCCTTGTCCTGTCACTTCAGGTCCTTGAAAATAGTTTTTCTCTCTGCCTGTCCTGCAGACTCCCACCAGGCACTGGAAGGCCACAATTAGATCACTCCAAAGCCCTCTCTTCTCCAAGCTAAACAATATCAATTCTCCCAGCCTTTCCTCATAGCAGAAGGTGCTCCATCCCTCTGATCACCCTGGTGTCCCCCCCTGAAGTCACTGGGTGGTGGGCAAGAGCCCCATAGATGACCAGAGCATACATTAAAAAGTAATCATGTTCCAAGCTCTCTGCCAGAATGGGCAGGAGCCTCAGAGTAAGATCCCCCAGAACAGAGTTTGAAATCACAAAGAAACTGTGCAGCTCTCAGCACACAGCTCAGCATTAGAAATCTAAGTTTTGGTATATTTTACTAAAGCAAGTGAAGAAAAAGCTGCTGTCAGAATTGCTGCTCGGGTCACAAAGCCCTCGGGGCACAGGAGGAACAGGGTGGCAGGAGCTGAAAGCTCTTGCACATTCTGGATAACCAGCACACCCAGCCTCGCAGCTCCCGGCCCTTCCACAGGACAATTGCTGAGGAAATCAGGGCACAGCTCATGAGAGAAACAGGAATATTTTAAATCACAACACCCTGCACTGCTGTGAAACCAGCCTGGGTTTAACCAGCCTGGGCAAGGCTTCCTAGCCATTACTGCCCTGACCCTGGGGAGTAAGATGCAGTTCAGGCACCAGAGAGGGAAAAACCCCCAAGGAATAAAGGGAAACAGCCTGACAGGATACAGAAAGTATGTCTGGCTCTTTCCAACAAAGCAGGAAACTGCCCCCCAAAGCTTTACCTCATGCACAGACTCTCAGAAAATGCAGGGATTGGGATTAGCAGCCCCCAGAAAGTGGCTGGCAGCTCACAGGCAGGGCTGCAACATCCCTCAGCTCCACACTCTTGGCTCAGGGAGAATTCTTTGTGCACAGAACATCCAAAAGGAATAAACCCTCCTGGTGCTCAGACAGGACTTCTCCCCCTCTTTCTGCTTTGTGCTCTCTTTCTCCCTTTCATACTTTCAGAAACAGAGAATATGTATTTTTAATAATACAGATTTCTAAAGAACTGAGTATGCAACATTTCCTTTTCCCCCAGGAACACAACCTCTGCACTAACACCAACACGGAGGAGAACGTTTTGGAAATCCATCTGCCAGGAGAGGCAAATCAGGATTACATTGACCATAAATGCTGCAATTATGCCTTGGGGCTGAGCATTAGTGCTCACCTGAACAGTCTGTGCACAGCAGGGATGGCGTGACTGCAGAAAATCCTCCAGCTCTGCAGCGAGCTGGGCCACAGAGCCATGAATGTTTCATCTCCCTCTGGCCCTGGAGAGGAGGAACCACGGGAGCTCCGGGCTGGAACCGCGCGGAGCAGCTGTTAATGAGCATCGCCTTCAAACCCTCCTGCTGCTCCAAAGGGGCCTGCAGGGAACCAGAGAGAGCCCCAAAACAGGGGGGAAATGTGCTGGGGCTGAGCCCCTAAGCTTAGGAGATGGCTGCACGCTGTGGAGAGGGATGCCAAAGAATTAAGCTTCGTCTTACAAGGCTAAGGTTTGACCTGAAGCTTATTAAGGTCAGTGGAAAACCTTCCACTGATGTCTCTGAGTTTTGGTCCAGGTACACAACGTACTAAATTTCAACTACCATCACTATCATTTTTTTTTACCATTGCCATTTCATGCATTTAATTCAAGTTGTAGTTGTTGTGTTCTCATGACCTTCCTAAGCTAAAATCCCAAGTTGTTTAGGTAGAAAAAATGGCTTCCAGATTTTCAAAGACATTCTGGTTGCAAGGAAAACAAAGAGCTGAAACTTTTACCCAGGATAAAAACAAGAAAACTAAGGGAAAAAATAGACATTAATCCTAAAAATCTCCCTTCTGTGACAAAGAAAACAGAGAAAAAAACCCCAAACCAACAAACCCAAAGAAAATAAACCAATTCTTTTCTCTGGTATTTGGCTAAGGAATTGGTTTCAAAGGTTCTCCTAAAGCATTTTTGTGCTTTTACACTTCATACTATAGATAGTACTGGCTCAGTGCTTCCATACCAGAAAAATAGACTAAAACACCTTTTAGCACATCATCAATCCTGATCAGAAAAGGACAAATTAGACAAGTTGCTGGGGAAGACTCCAGTAAACAAACTGGAAAACTTCACTCAGCTGAGATTTCAACCCAGCCACCTGGGTACCAATGCAGAACACGCAGCACTTGTGTGGCTTAAAAATAAATGCATATTTTTTCTTTGGGGAAGAAAAATCAGACAAATAGATACAGTCTGTGCAAAATTAGACCCTAAATTTGAAAAGACAGGAAGAGGGAAAAGGGTGGGAAGAGACAGATAATTCTATACAAACACAAATATATGTCAAGTAGCCAGAAAAAAGTTCTGAGCTCAGAGAGTAGCATGGGGCCAGATCCTCAGCAGAGACAAATCAGCTCAATTCCATCAAAATCAAGGCAGACACAGCTCATTGCACCAGCTGCCAATCTCATCCACCAACCAGACTCTCCACCAACTTGCATTTTGGGTCCTGCAAAAAAATTTCTTCTTGGAGTATAAAGCCTGTATTTATCCATTGGCCTTAGAAAGTATGCACAGCTGTGACATAAGTAACCCCTGCTCTGTTTTTAAATGTATGCAAACATAAAACGAAGAAGAAAAACGACATTAAAATAATGTTAAGGATTTGGCTGGGGGCCATCAAAGCTAGGACATTCCAAGTCAAAGCTGAAACGACATCCTTAACCTTAAGTCACCCCATTGTGCCTGGGTATTGCAGCTGCTGAAAGGGGAAAATCAGAGCGGTTACGGTCTGGCGTGTGAATGAGAGCTGAGGGACTCTTAAATCCAGGATTATTTGGCTGCCGCACACCATGCACTGCAGCCACGTGCTAGCAATCCTTATGCAATCTTTGCTGGGAGAGGGGGAAAATGAAATATCCCTCAGGCTGCGTGTGCACACTGAGGGGACTTCTGGAGAAAGCAGAAAGGGCGCTTTTTTAATTAAAGCAAGGGCTGTGGAGGGTGTGAGGAGCAGCAAGGACCTCAACCACCAACTCAGTTACCTGAGACTGACAGAATCACTCCTGCACCCAGTGATCTTGGGGAAGCAGCAGGTGAATCCCACACCATTCAGGAACTTTTCAGAAAGAGGAACTTTCTGACAAAAAAAAGTTCCACTTCCCAGATTTCTTTTTTTTTTTT
>VZRH01001152.1:790837-813342 GCA_013397555.1 Urocynchramus pylzowi
CTTTTTAAAAAAAGGAACTTTTTGAAAAAAAAAAAATTCCCCTTCCCCGATTTTTTTTTTTTTTTTTTTTTTAATTCATGGTTTCAACACACCAGATTTCCTGAAAATCAGAACTGCTTTTTGTTTCCAAAAGGAACACATTGAGACATTGGACACACTGAGGAATTGGTTGAACTGGATTTTTTGCTTCTAGGCATTTACTAGTTTGGGCATAGATTTCTTCTCTTTTCTCCCATTTTCTTTTTATACCAATGCATCTCTTCTTTCTCCACCCCTAAAATGGCAGAAATAAAGACAGGGAACAGATAAAGCAAAACTAGAAGAAACCATCACGGAAATCCTTCCAGTCCAAACTTGGTCAATGTCTCAAGAGTGCTGGAAGCTGTAGGTAAAACCAATTGTAAAAACCACTTGTACACGCACATCTGCACGCAAATAAAGAGCAATACATAAATATTTGTAGTTTAGACTAATATTTGCTTGACTTGAGCAATAAACAACTGGAGCAAAGCTGGTTAATACAGACTTTATATTTTCTTGAAGTAGTCCAGATAGTCCTTGAGTTAAAATAGCAGGTCAACTGTCAAGCTCAAAGGCACCCAAAGCCCTCTCTAGCCCTGGTTTTCTGCAGTTCTCTGGCCCATGGGTTCAGCACATCCAAAAGCACTCAGGTTATTGGGGACAGTCATTAAGAGCTGTGGCTGAAGTACAAACTACTGTGACAATCTCCAGGAACTTGTTTCTACATCCAGTCTGCCTTTGCTTCAAGCAGCTGCCAACACCCACCAAGGGCAGGATCCTTGGCCCTGGACTCTTTTTTTTTTGCCTTTGAGATGAAGGGGAGATGCTTCCCAACAACTGTATTTCCAAACTCAGTTTTTCATCTTGCAGGAGAAAGCACAATAAAAGGTAAAAATGTTATTTTTGTAGAACATGTTACTATGTCTGAGCCCTTCTGCTCCAAAGAGATAGGAAAATAACCAAATGGGTACAATAAACTCTCTCTATATTCCTCTGCTTGCACAGTACCTGTACATTTCTGCCCATGCCCTGAGCCCTGATCTCAGGAGGGACAAGAGACAAGGAGGAATGGAAAGACCTGAGGGTTCTGATATTTTGTTTTGCCACTACCTCTAGCAGGATTGTGCCCCTCTGAATGCTGTGGAATTGGGATTGTTCAGGCTGGGAAAAGAGCAGGTTTGGGGGTGACCTGATTGTGGCCTTCCAGAACTTGAAGGGAGCTGACAAGAAAGATGGAATGAGACTATTTACAAGGGCCAGGGATAATGGCTTCCCACTGACAGAGAGGAGAGTTAGATGGGATATTAGAAGAAATTTGCCCCTGCTGAGGCCCTGAGAAGCTGTGGGTGCTCCTGGATCCCTGGCAGTGCCCAAGGCCAGGCTGGACAGGGCTTGGAGCAGCCTGGGATAGTGGAAGGTGTCCCTGCTCATGGCAGGGGTGGAACAAGATGAGCTTTAAGATCTCTGCCAACCCAAATCATTCTGGAATTCTGTGAAATTAGAGTCACCTCCATGACACCTACACCCTGTTGGGTGACACATTTACCAGGGACTGGTTCAGTCATTTGAAAGATTTATGCAGAATCTCCACCTTTTCCTCACTATTCTCTCTCCCCGGACCCTGCTGCTGCTCAGAACACTTCATTTCAATATGAAGGTAGGGGAATGGCACAAGGATGGATTGAAGTAATAATTTAATCATGAAAAATAAGCTCCACTGGAAAATACTGATGAGTGGTCATATTTAAAAGTCTGGTGATTATGTTTGATTAAAGTAGAGTGCAAAAATATTAATTAATTGGGCTAGTTACATAGACAGCTTTATGTCCTGCAGCAATTCATGTAATAACAAATTGATTTTTAGCTAAGCAAGCTGAAGGAAAGGAGGAACTGGAAACAGTGCGTGAATGCATTAAAGTAGCCTGAGTGTGAAGTTATAATGTATGTGTGGCATAAAAGGCTGGGGAGAAACACAGAGAACAGTTCCTTCAGTGAGAGAATGAAAGTTAATTAATTTAGTGCTCTTTGCCTGTTTAAATTCATCCATTTCACATTCATGTCATTTTACTCTTGCTAATAGTCCATACTGGGCAGACTGTGATATTAAAAAACCCAAAATAAATTTGGAATACAGCAACAAATTAAAGAAGTTTTCTATAGAATTGCCTCCATCTGGAGTAAGGGACAGCTGTATTTCAGCTCTGCACAACCCAAGTCACTTCCAAAAATAACAGCACCTTCCACCACTCTCAACAAGCAGAGCCAGAAATAAAGGTTATATAGATAGAATTTTGGTCCAGGTCCCTAAATCGAGTTTGATGGGTTTGTACCATGATTTCAGTGGGATCCTGAGTGAGTCTCATGGTGGGGCTGCTGTGCAGAGACCCCAAAAGAGGCTGATGCCTGCACAGAGGAATCCCATTCCAGGTTATCCTATGGATAGCTGAGGCTGGGACAGCAGAGAACACCCACAAATCTGGATTTTGCTGCATTTATGCCCTGATCCAAGTCCCTGATCTGCTCTTGAGCTTGGCTTCAGCCTCTGTCCTCCAAACCTTGAGAGCACCTGAGGGAAAACCCCACTGTTATCCAGAAGGTGGGGGATGGATGGGGAACAGTGAGAAAAGCTGCAGGATTCTGCAGCACTGGTATTACAGGGAGAAGGAAGATGAGAACAGATAAGCATGGCCAGGGCACAGAATCACAGAATCACAGAATAATGAGGTTGAAGAGACCTCTAAGATCATCAAGGCCAAACTATGCCCCAACACCTCAACTAGACTATAGCACCAAGTGCCATGTCCAGTCTTTTTTTAAACACACCCAGAGATGCACAGCCCTGCCTCTGCTTCCTACCAAGATATAGGGTTTTTTTGGATTGTTTGTTTTGTTTGTTTGGGGGGTTTTTTTTGGGTTTTTTGCTTTGGTGGTTTTTTGGTTTTTTTTTTTGGGTGGGGGAAAACAAAGAGCACTGAGAGGCCAAAGAGAAAAGTGAGGGGTTTCGGAAAAAAGAGAGCACTCATGTGAAAAGTGTCACAGCTACTTAGGAAATTGAAAATATTTTCCATCCTTGCCTGAATGATCATTTCCAGATTTTAATTATTTCCCGATTGTCTCCAAGAAGGATACATGGCCACTGACCTCATTTGGGCCTGAGGAAATAAGACTGTCAACATAGGATAGATCTGATCAGATTAAGAGATATTTTGGATATTGAACATAAGAATTTGACAAGCAAGCTAGAACAGTGGATGTGTTTGGATACGTGCAAAACCCCAGAGTATTTCTGCAAGCTCATGCCTACTTCCCTGGGCTGCTTGCTCTGAGTTATGAGAACAAACAGTTTGAGCATATTTTCCTCTATATTTGATTCTTTTCTCTGTTTCTACTCCCAGCAACAGCCAGTTTCAAACAATCTGAGCAGAGCTGAGCATTAGCAAAATGAAAGAACAAGAGAAAGCCTTAATTTATACTCAGCTAGAAATGGGTCTCAGGCATAGCCATGGAAAAAGAGGGAAAACCAAGGTCAGTCAGTGGAGGCTGAGCTGGACCAAGCTCAGAGGAGAGGTTCTAGAATGGTAACAGATCATACATGAAAACACAAGAAGGACAAAGAGCAGTGGGTTTGCCCTGCCTGGGGCTAAAGGCACATCTTTTCAATCTGCAAGCACTGAACAGGGGAGAAATAATGAGAAACTGAGTCAAACATCTCTTCCTAGAGATGCACCAAGAGCAAGAGGAAACACACAGGTTGCAGCAAGATAAAGTTCAGCTGGAAAAGTGGGGGAAAACAGCTCTAAGAGCATGTACTGGAACAAATTTGCCCAGAGAGACTGCAACCTTTGTCCCTAAAGATAACCCAATCCCAGCTGCACAAAGCCCTGAGCGAGCCCATAGAGCCTCAAGGGGTCCTGCTGGGAGCAGGAGAGCTGGACCAGAAACACCAAACTCCCCCCTCATACCCAACCTAGTTACACTCTATTTCATCTTCTATTGAGACAGTACTTTTCCTAAAAGAAGAGGGAGTCGGTCTTTTAGCAACAGAAATGAATTTTGAAAATGCCTTGACTCAAATACAACACAATTGAGTCCAGCCCCCCCAACCCCTCTGATGTTGCTCAGTGAACAGCAGCACCCCTGACTGTGAGTACACTGAACAGAGCCTCCTGTGAAATAAGGATTCTCTTTCTAGTGCAATTTGATGCCTTTGGTTTGGTGATACAGACAGGGCGAACAAAAGCAATTTGAGGAGAGATTGGCAGAGAAGCTCAGCTCTCACATGTGCCTCACAATGGCACAGTGGTTAGTTCAGATCGTCTCTGAACAGCAAGAGCACAAAGTCCAAAACTGCATGGGCAGGCACTGGCTCCACTTCAACAGCAGCCAGCACAATGGGAAGACATTTAGGGAGTAAATGAACATTTCTGGGGGCTCAGCATCTGATGAGTTTGATCAGAAAGCAAACGGTAAAGCTTCCAGGCTCAAGGCTGGCCCACAGCAAGCTTTCCCAGAGAGCTCTGATGTTATATATAAAGTCCTGTGCAGGGAAGAATGTGGTGCTGGGGGTGCATTGCACAAGCCCTGCTCCCTGCACCCTCCTCCTCACGCAAGGCCTTCATTCCCCAGAGGAATTTTCCAGTCTAAGGAGCAAAACAAGCCAAGAATGTGTTAAAGCAGGTGTTCCAATCAGCTCTGGGTGCAATCTTAGCACAACTGAGGTTAAAAATATTTGGGAATGATGTAATATAAAGATAATCAGTTGTTACTGTATATTCCCCTCCACCCACCTCGAAGGAAGGTCTGTGTGGAGGTTGTCAGTTGTCTCTCCTTTCCTAAAGCCTGAGCTCAGGTTCAAGGGCCAGCACCAGCTCTGAATTTTGCCTTATTAGGCCAGACCAGCCAAGGCTGGTGAGGAACCAGCAACAGCAAGCCCAGACTTGGAAGGAAGGAGGAACTTTCTGATAGCACAGCACTGTCTGGGTGCTCTCCTGTGCTGGCTGTTCACACCAGGAGCAGCAAGAATAACCAAGTAAGCATTTGGAGCTGGAAAGCTGTTTCATCAGCAAGGAATAAGGAGACACCCAAACACACCATGCCATGAATTCCAGCCCCTGTGTGCTTCAGTTTCACCAGCCAGCCATGCCCCTTGGAGAAAACATGATGCTCCTTCTCCAGTCCCACTTATTATGCTGCAGGAGAGAGGTGCTGCTGACTGGCCTGGTTAACATGCAAGTGTGCTGCTGCTCACATCACTGTGGCTGCTACAGAAATCCAGGCAGTGCCTGAGGGATGATCTCTGTGCCTGCAACTCAAGCAGAATAAGAGCTCTTCATATCCCCCACCCTCTGTCTCAGGAGATGAAATCCTTGTGGGCTTGCAGTCAGTTTTCCTGGGGTGGGAAATTTGCAAGTCACAGAGTACCCCTAAACCAGTACTGAGGGGCTATGTGCATTATTACTGCTCCATTTGTTGCCTCCATAGCTGAGCTATTGTGTGTTTTGTCGTGGCAAAGTGCTTAGGGAGACTCTCAGCACAAAAAGCACAATAGCAAGGCCAGTTCCAGATGAAATGAAGGCTGTTAATAGACAGATCATTTCCACCCTGTATCCTGATTTCAAGAAAGATCAGACTGCTTCACTTGGAAAATATCACATCACTTTACATTCCACTCTCCCCAGCTATAAATCATTGGTTAAGACCTACCTGATTTAAATTTGGAAAGCATCCATCTGTCAAGCTCCACATTGCCAGCACCTTTTGTGCCAAACGCCCCCAGGTGCTCTTATCAAATACTCACATTAACAGCTCAATTAATTATGAGTTAGCCAGATCAAACAGGCCAGTCTCAGGCTTGACAGGCATCTGATGTTCAGATATCCTACCTATGCAAACTTCACAAAGTCAAGCAAATTCAAATTCCACAGGGCTCAGATCAATACTACATTAAGATGCTGAGCTTATCTCTTCACTTGAAAAACTCGAGAGAGTGTGGAGAATCTGTTTTTCGATTCATCTGTGGAATTAAAATGGAAAAACAATCCACTAGATCTTAACAGCTTGATGTGGGAGTAAAGGACACAAACCAGGAGGCAGAGAAGTACAAAACTCCATGAAGCCAACAGAAAGCATTAAGTGGTGCCTGCAGAATGAACACAGGGATGAAAGTTGTTCTCAGAGATATGGAGCAGCTGGACAGAAGGCAGGCACAGGCTCTGCAATGAAGTCTGCCCACCCAGCTCTGCAAATCTCGGTCTAGGGAGAGGGAAAAGCTCCACAAAAAAGGTATTTTTCTGAGCACTTTCATCTGCCTTCCCCACCTAAGACACCCACCTAGGTGCATTTCTCTCCCTGCTCACCAAAGCTTCATGAATCAAATAAAATCATCTCCTTCTGAGCCCATCCCATTCCCCCTCCAGGCTGGTGATGCTGGGAAGGGGTTCAAAACAATAAAGCTCCAAATTTAAGCTTGTACATGAGAAAAACATCCAGATATCCTGCAGATATCTACTGCTTATGGCTCTGGGGTCCTTAGAAACCCTCAATGCTCACAGATTGTGGGATATCCCTTTGTTTAGATATGAGACCAGATAAAAGCCAAACTATTAATCCTGGCTGCAGAGAAATGGTAGGAAAAACATACACTGAGATAGAAAGTTCAAAATCCTCAGCATTGCAGAGCTCCAGGTCTCAGACCTATTCAGAAATCTGAGGATCTTTTTCCAGCTCATGCTTTTAATTACTTAAGCTTTGTCAATTCAAATTTGTCAGCTACAGATCCGTAGCTGAGTAAGCCTTTACGCATTTATTTTGTTGTTGTTAATGACATGGGCTTTTATTTATTTAAAACTAAGGAACTGAGTCACAGATGCCACAGTAAGAGCTGTACTTGGCATTTATGGCAAATAACGTTTCCCAGTTTCCCAGAATTTTACAGGCAAAGACTGATCAATCTTCCCAGCATACATATGAGATAAGGAAGTATTATCTTGGTAATGTATTATTGGTTAGATCTCACACACTTAAGGGTACTGAGCAATGTTCCTTCATTTCAGTCACTCTATCGAATTGCACTGAGGAAAACCTCAGGGGAAATCACAAGTGTTTACACATTTCCATAATCTGTTACACTGTTTGTATTCTGCCTCCCAGCTGGCACAAACTAAAGGTAGGACTTGTGCAGGAACTTAAGAAGGGGGGGAAAGACCTGATGCCTCAGATTTCAGCTTTTATATTTTTCAGATTCTGTGCTGCTTCAGTGTGTGGGTCTGGGCTTCACATGAGGGGATGGTGAGCTCTCTGCACAGAGCAGGGAGACAAAACAATTCCTGCTCCAGCTGGGGACCAAGGACAAATGATCCAAATCTCAGGCCCAGGAGCACAAACAACGTGGGCTGAAGAGAGAAAAACAAGCAGGATGGGAGTGCCTGGGCTGGAGCTGGAATGGGACAATGAACTCCAAGGTGCAAATGGAGCAGAGCTGATCCCAGTGAGAGCCCCCGGGAGCGGCCGTGCATTTTGGGGCCATTTTGGTTCATCCTGGGTGCAGCCCTGGCTGGGCTCTGGTGCTGCCCAAGGTGGATCCATGGAGGAGATCCTTTGAATAAATCCCTGCTTTATTCCTTAGCTCTGTCCAGCCTCTGCTCTAGGGCAGCCTGCACAAGGCATCAGCAGAACCCCGCTGTGGCTCTGGTTGGTGGGCAGACACAGCAGCAGAGGGGCTGTACCCTGCAGGGACTGTGATTCCCCCATCAGCTCCACACCTGGCACAGCCCTCAGCAGGTGGCTGGATCCAGCCAAGCCCGCTTCAGTGTCTCCCAAAGAGCACACCTGGCTTGACCTCAGGTGAGATCTCCACCTGCAGCTCATCCTGCCACACCCCTGTGCTCCTGGTGAGGGAGTTCCAGCTGCACAGCTCCAGCTTCCACTGTCTGCCTGGATTTTATGGTAGAGACCAACTTCTAATCTGTCCAGAAAACTGAAGAGGTTGAGGAAGCACAGAATGTTTTGGGTTGACAGGGACCTTAAAGAACATCCCATTCCACCCCTGCCCAGGCAGGGACACCTTCCACTGTCCCAGGCTGCTCCAAGCCCCATCCAACCTGGTCTTGGACAATTCCAGGGATCCAGGGGCAGCCACAGCTGCTCTGGGCCCCCTGTGCCAGGGCTTCCCTGCCCACCCTGCCAGGGAAGAATTCCTTCCCAATATCCCATCCATCCCTGGCCTCTGGCAGTGGGAAGCCATTCCCCCTTGTCCTGGCACTGCAGGTCCTTGTCAATTGCCTGTCTCCATATTTCCTGTCATCCCCTTCAGGCACTGCAAAGGCCACAGATGACCCCTGGTCTCTTCCCCAGGCTGAACAATCCCAGCCTTTCCTCCCAGCAGAGCTGCTCCATCCCTCTGATCCCCCTGGTGCCTCTCTGGATCTCTCCAGCAGCTCCAGCTCCTCCCTGTGCTGGGCCAGGGCTGGGGCAGCTCTGCAGGTGGGCTCTCACCTGGGCACAGGCACAGGGGCAGGATCCCCCTGCCCTGCTGCCCACGCTGGGCTCAGCCCAGGGCAGGGGGCTTCTGGGTGGCAGCAGACACTCCAAAAATGGTGTGCTTAATACAGCCCACTCAGTACTTGGGTTTGAATCCCTCACAAAGATACAGAGAAAGCAGTGATCAACAGCTGAGCACAACAAGGTTGGGACTTCTGCAAGGTCAGTCAGGGATTCTGTGGCAGACCCTCCATCCATTCCAAAGCACGGGTGTCCATTGCTTTGATCAACATCATCCCTTTTCCTAATTCCTAGGATTTGATGCCACTGCTTTTCACTATTTAAATGCAATCAAATGCCAGAGCACTTTGCTGGATCTGGGTCTCCTGACTGACCCTTGCCATTGGCAGCTGCGTGCTGAGATAACAGAGAATGAAACACACAAAGGCTGGAAACATCAAATGGGGCTAAGGTATTTTTATGGCCAATTTTTGCCAAAAAAATGTGGAATCCCCACTGGGCCTCTTGAAAATTTCAGCTCAAAGATTGCACAGCAGGGCACAACAGAGGCATCAAACCAGCCTGGACCAGAAAAAGTTTCTGCCTTACAGTCAATAGAGAAAGAGAAAAGATTGTCCACGGGGTGATTCAGAGCTCTGGTGGGCCCTTAAATCTCTTTTTAAAAGTACATTTACAACAGCAAAAGATAGTCACAAACATGCTAATTCCACCAGAGACATCAATTTCAACTGCCACGGGAAAGTAAGTCAAGTGAAATGAAAATAAAAGGAAATAATTTTCTGTTAAGTTTAGCTTTTCCTCATTTTTGGTTGTTTGTTTTATGATGCATTGTCTGTTATGATCTTCCACTAAGAACCTCTACTTCATCCACCAGGGCTTTCCTCGAGGCTGAAAGCACCATGGTAATTGTTTTCCTCTTCCATTATCATTTATCTTTTATAAAGAGGTGTTAACTATGACACTTGCCTATGAAGGGCAGTTTTTCTTGCTGAAAGCTTAGCTTCAGAATAATGGGAAAGATTAGCATACCTTTAAGTTGTCTCGTTTCTTTACAAACCCATGACAGATAAATGATACTTCACAGAGCCGATTCCCTCATTTTAAGTACTGCATTTAATTAAATGAAGGAGCACAACTGTATTTGTTAAAGGAAGCTTTTGAGTTTCCCAACTACAGGTCATCTCAAGAGCCTCCATCTTCAGTTTGCTGGTCTCTAAGACAGAGTTCTGGAAGAGAGAGCTTTTTACAAAAGTCAGGAGTAAAAAAAGAAATTATCTATGCTTCTGTGAAAAATATAAAAGGCCAAAAACCTTTTTGAAATGGAACAAGTAGAATATCTGTTTCTTCCCTACAGAAGATTGTGATGACCAGACGTGAGTCTTTCAACACACACTCCTTTAATCAAAACCATCCAAGATGAAATCTTCCCCAAATTACCTTTTTTCTTTTCGATTTGGGGTTGTTTGTTTCTGTCTCAGGAGGGGAAAATTGAGGTTGTACCACTTGAGGAGCAGCAGCTTAGTGACAACTGTAACTAGATACATCAGACTTGCAGGAAATAAAGAGATGGGAATGTGATTTATCCATGTACCTTCTCCAAGGCAACTAAGCAGGACATTTCCTTTAGCAAAATTGAAATCTTTGTGTCTGCTCAACCCAAAAAACCATGCAAGAACTATTTGTCACAACGATTCCTAAAGATATAGAAAATAATGATAACAAGGAAAAAAGCAATAAATTGGAAGTTTTAAGTTGCAAATTCTTATGGAAACACAAAGAATCAAATTTGACACCCTCAAGACAAGCAGGAGTCACAGTTTACACAACATCAGGCTAGAAAAGATGCATCATGAATTGAAGCTCACTGCTAAGAAATTTCTTTGAGAGACATCACAAGGGTAGAAAGCCAAGAGCTCGGCTATAAAACTGATTCCAGAGACAGAACAGGAGCAAACTAAAAAGGCAAAAACCCTTTTTCCTCCAAAACCTAACAGTGACATCACCTCTGAAGGTCATTTGTATAACATTTGCAGCCCAAAGTGTTTCCGACAGATGTCTGATTTCCAAGTGGGCTCCGTGTCTCTCAGTGCATCTTTGTCCATGAACATTGTGTTACAGTTCTAAGGCATGAGGCATTGTAACTATTAACAATGGGATTAAAAATCACTGGGATCATAAAAGCTCTGGAGCAGGGGGCATCTCTTTGGCATTTGTACAGTTCCAAGTACAATGTGGGGGTCTTGTCCACGGCTAAAGTCCCTCAGAGTGACATCACGTTAAAAGTCCCAGAAAAGTCCAGGTTTCAGCAACATCAAGCACCTGCAGTTTCAATTAGCACAATGGGGCAGTGTGGTACTAATTATTGTCATGCTTGGAATGCTTTGGTTGCCCAATGGGGGAGCAAAAAGGATCCCACGTCAGTGAGGGGAATAGGAAACACATTGAGGCCCGGAGCAGGAATGGGACCCCTCGGAGCTGCCTCCAGCAACTGCACAACAAATGCTCTGCAAGCAAAGCAGCCCTGATTTGCAACCTCTTAACGACAAGAAAAGTTGTTAATCCTGGTTGTAATGAGGGGTTTGGCCCATTCTAGGCTTGAGCATTCAGGGCTCTTGCAAACAGCTCCATGATCCCTGCCAAGCTGCAGCTCTGCTAATTTCTTCCTTACATCCCTACCTCCCAATTCCATTATTTGTAGTAAGTCAAATGCTGAGCTGGAATAAGCCAGACCAGATCCATTCGTTTATGGAAATACACTAATTTTTACCAGCTGAAATCTCTGCTCTCTGTAATAAATGGTAACTACATGAAAAATGACTTAAATTAAGAGAACCAGTGCTGGCTTTTTTAAAACGTAAAATATTCATCACTTCTTCTATTCTGCACTTCCAGAAAATCTGAAGCATTTTCACTGAGCTAAAGCTCACGTACCACTTCATTTTTTCCCCTGGATATCCTTATTCACAGCCCAGTGGAGCTGGCACATGTGCTGTGCTCATCACAGAGGTGACTTGGAACCACGGAGGCTGAAAGAAACTCGCTGTGTGATGGAGCTCTCACTTCCACACAGGGTATCAGTTTTCATCCTGCTTCAGCTAAAGCCTGGAAAACAGCACACCCCAAAATTACTGTGGCTCTGAGTTGTTAGGCAAGCCACAGGGCCAGGTAAATAATGCCATTAAAAGGAATTAAAAAGAGCAGGCAAGAATGAAATTAATAGGAAGAAAGGCCTGGAGGGGCAGGCAGGGAAGTGGGAATCACATATTTGACTTCAGAGACTTCATGGTGATTCTTTGTTGTTTTCTTTTTTCCTTTTGTTAAGCACTCAGAATTATCTATTTCAGTATGGGTCTCTTTTGGCAAGCTTCGTCTTAGATCTTTCTGGAAATTTCCTTAGAATTTCTGTAGAATTAGTAAAAAAAAATATTCTTTGAGCAGTGCTAAGATGCTTCTCATAGCAGAGAATTGTGTACCAGGACAGGAGTCACCCTTTATAGCTTTCAGCTTTATGTTATTCCAGAGCTCTATGTGTCTAAATTTCAGTATAGAGAGGGGCTCAATATCCACCCAAAACCTGTAACATCACATTTTAAGCACAGTTAAGGGAAAGGGAAAAACGTTCCAGAGCTCTGAATATGCAACTGAACACAAAAGAATCAGGAATTTTCTGGCAGGGCTGAGATCTAGGGAGAAATTCACCTTTTCTCCTGGCAGACACAGCCCAGAGGAGCAGCACAGGTAGGGCTGCTCTGCCCAGGGCTGCCTGGAGCTGCTTCACAGCCAGCTCTAACCCACGAGTGACTCCAGCATCTGCTCTGTCACTGAGTGCTGCTGGCCAAGCACTTCTGCCTCTTCAGCTCCAACAAACTCTGCTGGTGTGAAGAAATGAAGGTGAGTGTGAGGATTCTGCTCAGCTATGAATAATATGAGCTGTCCAAAGGCCTCCTGGCACATTCCAGACCAAGTTAAAGCAGCAACAAATAAGAAAAGTACAGCCAAAGCTATAAGGTACAGACAGTAATACAAAAACCAAAAAAAAAAATCCCAAGCTACCACTTGGCAACACTGCTGTCCCTACCACACTCAGTGTATTCCCTGCTTTAAAGAAACCCTCTCCACAAATCAACATACCTCTTTTACTATTATTATGAGTGCCATTATTGCTTTAGAGCACCAAAGCATTTCAGGGAATAAATAAAGCCTTTGCTAAGGTGGATGCTCCATGTCACAGCACTGATCATCAGGCTCACAGAATTAAAACCCTTGAATATTCATCCCACCCTTATGCCATCCCTGTCTGCCAACTTGGTCTGCAAAGATTTTAACAACCTTTAAAAGCTGCCTTTTATTGCCTGTCTCCCCTTCCCAGGAAACTGAAAAGCTACCGAGAAAAGTAAAACAGAGAAATAATGAACATCCAACAGTCCAAATAGAAAGAGAGGAAGTGATCCCCATTCTGGACTAGCCCAACTCTATATTTGCTATATCCATGATGATTCTTTCACTCTGCACAAAGTCTATCAGATTCTGGGAGACCCTGACATGGCAAAGTTGAGGAAGGTGCCCAGCATAGTTTAACCTCTGGATGAGGGAACTGGATAAGGAGAATTCCTCAGCTCCAGAGGAAAAATGTGAACCCTCACCCACAAAGAGGAGTTCCCCTTAATGTACAGTCTGTAGGGAGAGTCCCCCACACATTTCTGGATCCTGGCAAGAGGCTGAGGTTCTTGCCCTGCCATGGCCTTTGCATGGCCAACGTGGGAAATAAGTAATGGAAACAATTTTTGGCTTCTCTCAAAAACAGCTAAAAATAACAAATAGCTTTGTCAACTGACTAGAGGGAGAACCCCCCTCCCAGAGGATATGAAAACATGAAAACTATGGGGACAAATCAAGTGGATTCCCCAAATGACATCCCTGCTCCTCCCTGGAAACTCTTCCATTTTCAGAAACAAGAGTCACAGGGTAAACACGACACTTGCTACAGTGGCACCTCTCCTCACTGAAAACTGACATTCCTGGGAGTCCCTGAAGAAAATGGGGGGAAAAACAAACACACGTGAGACGTCAGCACTCGGGGGTAAAGGCAACATAACCAAAATGGGATATTTATAAAGAAAAATATATAGGGAAAAGGACTTTCCCTCTGACCTACAGCATCCCATCGAGAGAGATGCCTGGAACAGCTCCCCAGTCTTCCTATAATGGAGTTACAATATAAAGTACAAATAACATAAGAGGTTTTAGAAAAAAATCTTTGAGAAAAGTTGCTAAAATAACCCCAAGGTGCCTGGAGAAAGCCCCAGGTTTTGACCCATTCTCTGCAGAGGGGTGCACAACTGAGTATATACAGAAAACTCATTTTCTCATTGCATCCAGCTGCCATCCTGGTGATGATGCCCAGATCCTGAAGGCTTGAAAGAGCTGCTCCAAACCACATCCAAACCTGTGGGCAAGAAGGAGGAAAGAACTGATCTCTGCCCTCCCAAACCAGGGAGAACCTCACACAACACAGCTTCAAGCCAGTGTGGCCAAGCAAAATTTCATTCCTTCAGCAGCAGCCTCTCAGTCTAGCCATGTATAATCTATATTTCCATACTCCAGTTTGCTCTGATGCTGGAATTGCTGCTCTGCACCACCGTGACACCAAATCAAGGATGCAAATGTGAAGTGCCCCCCTGCACCATCATTTCTTGTGGTGCAGGTGGTGGTTACTCACACTTTTCACACAGTAACACAGATCTCAGCAATGATTTGCTCATAGTAGTGTTGGTACAACTCCTCTGGAGTCCAAAAAGCTCATTCAGGGCAGGACAGATGTGTCACAAAGTGGGACAGGCTCCTGTCACCCAGCACCACACCACTCCTCCCTCTGCCCCTCTATCTCAGTTTGGAAAGACAGGTGTCTGCTAAGGAAGGAAGGAGCTTCCCTTGAAATGGAAAATGTGAACCCACTCCCTCTGAATTATTATAATTTTGAGATTAAGGGTCATTCAGGCAAAGATGTGGGAATAGGAATAACAGCTCTTCAGTAGGGAAGAAAAAAAAAAAAAAAAAAAAAANNNAGAAGAAAGCTGCTCCTCTGGGAATGCAGGGGGCAAAGGCTGCTGGGGTGTTGCCAAGGGCAGATTGGATCCAGGTAGGAATGCTTGGCTCCTCCCCTGGGCAGAGCCTCTCCCATGGGATGCTGGAATTTGATCAGCCATGCAGGGACACTCACTGGCCATGGACAGCAGAGATCTCCTGGAGGGAGGATTGGCTGTGGGAGAGATAAAGAAAAACCTGCCCAATGAACAGAGGAGAACTGCCCCAGCTCTGACAGATGGCAATGGAATGCACACCCCAGCCACATCTTGTAACCTAAGCCACCATCACACCAGTGGCTCTGTGGGCATCACCACGAGGACACTGGTCAGGGGCCCAGCAAACAGGAGCCTGCCACGTGCAGATGAGTATTTTAGGAAAGTAAATAAAGGTAGTGTGTATGAAAGATGCAAGATAAACCCCTGCAGCAGCTGCAGTGTAGGAAATGAAAAAGCTGGAGTGGGAGCTGCTCCCGAGCCAACAGCGGTGCCACAGAGCATCACTCACCCTGCAGTGAAGCTCCCCCTCCTTCTGCTGGGGGTTCTCCTGCCTTGGGAATATTTTACTTATTTTCAGCTTGGTCAGAACCATTAGAATATCAACTCCAAATACATGCAATAATTTCTAACAATGATTTTCCCTCTATTTTGTTGGGGGAGGAATATTCGTATATTTATTGTTCAAATTCAGGCTTTTTCCACCACAGAATTTTTTTTTTTTGTAAATTTCCTACTACACAGACAACCAAGCTTATCTGCTTTATAAAGATGAGTAGCTGAGTCAACTCTGCAGGGATTCAACCCTCTAGGCTCAAACATCATGAGTGCTTCCTCTCCCTCTTTATCTAAAACAATTAGCAGGGAGGAGAGAAAGCTGCATTAGAGCTGGCATTTCCTGTGCTCATCATCTGGTAAGACATCTCTCAGCAATGCCTGTATTTATGTGAGCTGATCTTAAGCCCCAGATATTGGATCCAGACATGGATTCAGATTGCCATCAGTCCCCTGAGCTGGAGGCTGGGCAGGAGAAGCGATGCAGTTCAGGCACATCAGTAAAGGAGGCCTGAAATTCAGTGATTTGCTACAAAGCTGGCTGGCATTTTTGGGAGAGGGGCTTTCTCACCTCCTCCTGTTGGGTTCATCTCTAATGAATTCCCCACCAACACACATTGTCAGACCACTAAAAATTCAGTACTTTCAAACCCTAAAAGCACTGCAGGGAGAGAAAGCACAGCTACAATTCAAAAGCAGGTCTGGGTTCAGGAAAACACTACAGCTCAGGTGTTTTCAAGGCTTTTGTCCTTTGGGTTTAGCACACACCAGGTTCACTTAAACTCTGTTCTGAAGTTAGGAATAGAGCAACTTGGGCTACAGGATAATATTCTTGATGAGGTATATGTTGAGGATGCTTAGAGATGTCAATTCTCTGATAAAAAGTGAATTTTAGTCCCATTTAGAGCAATAAAAGCACTTAAGCAGTGTCTTTCTTGGAAGGCTGAATCATTGCTCAAGCTAAGCCTGATAAGTGTATTGCTTAAAACTGCCTCTTTCTGCATTTAGAGTTGGTAAGCAGAAAATAGAGCCTTCATTTCTCACTGAAGGCTTAATGTCCAGTCCTAATTTACTGCCTTGGAAACTATTGTCAGGAGAGCATCAAAGGGAGGCAATGAGGGCTGTCAGAGACTGTCAATCTTGAGAACATCTCATTAACTGCCCTGCTAGGACAGGAACAATACAATTTATTCTGGGGCTTTAAGGAAGGGGATCTCCAGACAGATCTTTAGCTGAAAGGTAGCAGGTTTTAAGGTCTCTCTGCTGGTCTTGGGAAGACTGGACAGAGTTACCTTTCCTTCAGAAAAGGGCTGATGAGGCAGGGAGCAGGATATGGAGCTGGCCTGTGGTTTGTTAATTATCTGCACATTCCCCAACCTTTTTTTATTACCAGGACTTAAAACCTGCAAACCCAGAGCCAAAGGAGGTTTGAAGTTCATTCAGCAAACCAGCTGACTTTGATGGGAATTACTTAAAGTTCACATAAGGGCTGCAGGACTGGACAGCGAGAGGGGGAAGCGTGGAGGAGGATATTACACTCTTGGATGTGAGTTCTGGCTAAGGAACACATGAGAGGTGAACAGGCACTAAAGAGCACATTCAGGCTGCTGAGATTTCTCCCGAGTCCCTTTGCCTCTTGGCTGGCTTCAAATTCAGGTCTTCAGATCTTCCTTTGGGTCTCCTGGGGATTTCAGTAGTGCCTGGATTTTGATAGAGCTTAGGCAGAGAGATGGAGGTGAAATTTAAACTCTGAATAAGCCTGTATGTATCATTATTTTAACCTCCCCATGAAGGGCTTTTTACTCTTGAGGGAATGCTTAAGAGCAGAGCCTTTGCACATTTAGCAACTTCATGTGCTTAGCAAAAAGGTGAACTTTTAGCTGGTCTATGCAGACTCTACTGTTTTGGGAGAAACTTTGTTATGGCCATTCCTACAATATTTTTCACACCTCTGCTGCACATTAGTGTATTCCCTAGAAAAAACAGCAAAATATAGCTCGTGTTACCCATAAGAAAGGTAGAAATAAAGCAGAATACAGTCAGATTATGAACAAAATAAATAAAATAATACACTAACCAGAGGAGTTTATGCACAGCCTCTGTGCAAGCCTTGCCTGCAGCCTCAGACTTTACACACAGGCACTGACCCTTAGCCTATGGGGGCCAGGAGCAGCAGCACTGAAGCACAAGACATGGTGCAACTTGACATTCCTGGCTGTCTTAGGTTGGAAATGGGGCTGTGCATTCTATTGCCATCTGTCAGAGCTGGGGCAGTTCTCCTCTGTTCATTGGGCAGGTTTTTCTTTATCTCTCCCACAGCCCATCCTCCCTCCAGGAGATCTCTGCTGTCCATGGCCACTGAGTGTCCCTGCATGGCTGATCAAATTCCAGCATCCCATGGGAGAGGCTCTGCCCAGGGGAGGAGCCAAGCATTCCTACCTGGATCCAATCTGCCCTTGGCAACACCCCAGCAGCCTTTGCCCCCTGCATTCCCAGAGGAGCAGCTTTCTTCTGCCCTGCATTCCCAGAGGGAGCCCAGGCCCATCTCCAGCAGCCCTGGAGCTTCAGAGGAAAACTCCCCCCTTGTCCAGGATCCCTGCTCCAGCAGAGCCACAGCTGGCACTGCAGGAGGGCTGAGCCACCCTGGGATGGGACTGCTGCCACCACCCTGACCCACAGCGGGCCAGGGCCTCTTCTGACTCTGGCAGTAGTTGGGTTTTTTTTTGTTTGTACTATTACATTTGTATTTTTAGTTTTTCTAGTAAAGAACTGTTATTCCTGTTCCCATATCTTTGCCTGAGAGCCCCTTAATTTCAAAATTATAATAATTCAGAGGGAGTGGGTTTACATTTTCCATTCCAGGGGAAGCTCCTTTCTTCCTTAGCAGACACCTGTCTTTCCAAACCAAGACCCTGGCCAAACCCAGCACTCCCAGGGCTTTGCAAGAACAGGAGGTTTGAGAGCCAAGAGTTCAGGGCCACTGTGCTGGAATTTGGGAAGAAAAGATGAGTTAGGAAGCTTTATGCTGTTTTGATTCCCATCCTGAGCAGCAAGCATTGAAGGAGGAGCAGTCTCACCCAGGTGGGGTTTATCTCTGTCTGTACACACTTGCATCCATGATTTGCCAGATGTTTTCCAGGAATTCAAGGAGATTAAACCCGTCTCTAAGAAATTCACAGTTGAACAACATAAAGGGATATGTCAGACACAAGAGAAAGAAAAGGTGGCAGTATTTGCTTCACAGTAATCACCACTGTAAGTCTGCATGAAAGTGTATCTGTTACAAGGAGGAGGAGGGTGTTAGAGCAGAGATACACACGGTATCCTTAATCTGGTTTGCTGGAATACTGGGAGCAGTGAAGCACGAGCTGCCAAAATTAATCCTGCACATGCACAAAGCCTCTCAGATTCATCTGTGCACCTTGCACTGAAGCCTGGACCACTAAAGTACGGATTTATCAGCCCTTGAGCTGCCTGGACTAAAGACACTCTGTATGTTTGGGACCAGAGCTGAGTCCCTTTCACCACAGCTGGAAAAGAGGACTTGTAGCAACTGTGCTGAATATATTTTGCAAACTCAGTTTAGTTAACCTTCCATTCACTTATTTTTATGTCTATATTTCTCTATTCCAAACTCAGACTCCTTTTTACTGACCATCCTAACGCACAGGGAGCCTCCAACAGCAAATACCTGCCCAGCAGCTGGCTTGGACACCTAAAAGAGAGAGGGTTTTCCTTCTGGTGCTGGATGTGATTGACCCAATGGCAGGTGCAGAAGCAGCTCTTCTCCTTGGACCCTGAAATTATCCTTGTCACCAAGAGGAGAAGGGCTGCTGAGAAAAGCTCTGCTGGCCCTTTATGACAATTGATGCCACAATAAAACTTTTGGCCTGGTTCCTGGGGAAGGCTCTGCACTGCATGCAGTACCATGGAATTCTTTAGGTGTTCATGCTCTTTTTGGATCTTTCCTGGCATCTTTTATGGGAGCTCTGAAGACAGGCACACATCTTCCCCAGAGATTTAAGACAGTGCCATTACTAATATTATTTCTTCAACCTCATACACAGCAGACAGCTTTGAAGGAACCATGTGTGAGGTAAGTGACCCTCTGCAAACATCCTCTCCCATGTTGCTGACTCTTCTCAAACAATTCCAACTTCACTGGATCTCCAGTGTGGATTCTGTCACCATTCCCAGTGGGAGAGTATTCACTGCTGTGTCTCTATTCAGGCAAATCAGGAGTAACAGCCCCAAAAGCAGGTTACAGAGCTGTACGTGCTGTTTATGCTTGTTCTACTGCAGAGAGCATTTTCCTGCTTACCCTTTTGCCTCACAAAACATTTTCCTGTGTGCTGGGGGTGGCTCAGAAAAGCTGCTCTGGAATATCTGTGCATTCCATGCAGGTGTGTGCAATGGAATGTACCTCTGTCACTCATAAAAGGAATCACTGCCAGGGCCATGCCAGGCAGGTGAAGAGGTTAAATACACCCTGCTCACCCCATCCCCACACAGCTCCCTCAAGCACTCTGCCAGCTGAACAAAAAGAAAATAAGCAAATTTTCCTCACTGAATTTTTTCTGTCCTCGCTGTCCTGAGGAAGAGGAAGGCACAATCCTGATTATTTTTTTTCCTCCAAACATCCAAATCATAAACATGCTCTCTAGGAGACAGAACATTTCCCTGCAAGAACAACTGACAAATCTACAGCCTTGATAACCCCACAGATGCCATCAAAGGTGCCATCAGGACAGGAGCTGACCAGCCTTCAGCAAAGGAAGGGCAGAGTGAAGGGACAGGCCACTGCCAGGGGTCTCCAAGCATTCAATCTGTGCCATAGCCTGGTAAAAGGCAGATTTGAAAGACTTTATGACCTGCTACAAATTTAGGGAAAATCTGAGCCAGGAGATGACTAAAATTTTGGTCCAAGCAAGTTTTGATGCCTCATTTTTAGAAGAAGGGATCTTTGCAATCTGCTTATGGATTTTATAAGTCAAGCTGGGGCATGAATCATTTCAACTGTGTTTTGTAATGCAGTAATACTTAAAGCTGAAAGAAGGAGTCTGCATTTCAAATACTGCACTTCAATGAAAACCCCCCATATTTTCTCTTTTAAGTCTTCTTACTTTCCATTTTCAAAATCCAATAAATGATAGACACTGAATGGGGCTGATAGTGGGGAGCTATTGATTCTAAGCAAGATCTGCCTGTGAAAGAGAGCTAAAATGGGCTAGAAAACAGAAGAAAAATTATGTCTGAGGCTTCAGACAGGCATATTTCCAGAGAAATGTAAGCCAGGCAGGTAATGCTGGGCCAGCAAGAGAAGAACATGTGTATTTTTCTGTCTACCTGACTTGCCCTTAACACAAGGTGAACAACATTTAGCTCTGCCTCACACTCCAGCTGCAGGATCAGCTGTTTCAGCCCAGCCTTGCTCACATCAATTCCAGCTCTGCTCACACGTGCAGGGACCAGCAGGATGAATCCATGGGATAATCACAGTCAAGGCTCTTAAAATGCTTGGTTTTCACTCTGATCCAGCCTGTCAGTGGGTGTAAATTAGCAAAGCTTCCCCAAAATTGGGGCTGGAGTTTTACCCCAGCAGCAGTTTGAAGCCTTTGGTCCAGCACAGGTAACAGAACCCATTCTGGCCACAGGCCCTTTGTGCACAGGCAATTTTAAGGGCTTGGTTTAGGTCTCACTGGCTCATAGTGAGGCAGAACTACCTTAAAGCTCATTGCACAAGTTTTCAGCTCATATTCAAAAGCCACCTCTTTTTAACTACACGAGCTGTGCCCACGGAGCAGCACAAGCATGTCGAGACAAGCATTTGAATTCCTGCCTCAAAAAAAAAGTCAGTGTATCCCTCTGTCATTGTGTTTGTGAATTTGAAGGCTGGGGAAGAACATCTGCACTGCCTCACTGCTTACTCTTCAAAAACTTCTCTGACACAACCATCAGGTAGCCAAGAAAACTTTCAAGCTCCCTAAATTGCTTTCAGCCCTGGTTTGATACTTGTTGTTACAGAGGTCTCTGCACAGAGAGCTGTTCCCACTTTGTTTCTCAGTGCACAGAGTTGTTCCAGTTGTTTTTAATCAAACTGCTTAATTACAAAACACTGGGGAACTCACTGCTTGCTTTTCAAGTTTGCTCATTAATCTGTGTTAGATTCTACCCAAATGACTGTGGCACCAAGCCAGCCTCTGCCTCGCAAACCCAACATTTAAGGAAGTAAATAACCGAAAATGGCTAAAAGGCATAATTATTTTTGTAATGCAACATCTAATTAATCTGTGAAGCTCACTGAAACAAGTGCTAATTGACGAGAATACCTTAACAAGCTTTTCAAAAAGAATGATTAGGCATGGTTAGGCATAGCAGAAATCAAGCTGCAAAGTCACTTTCCCATTTCTATATTTAAGCTGAGTGCAGGCAGGGCTGGGAAGGGCTCCTGTCTCCCTGCATGAGCAGCCTGATGCAGCTCTTGGCTCTTTGCATCCGTCTGAGGCGTGACACGCTCACCATTATCAGAGACAAGGTCCATCTAATCTGCTATCATTCATCTGCCTTTGCTTGTGGCAGCTCCAATATTGCTGTGTAACATCAGAGGAATGTGATAATGAAGGACTGACTCATGATGAAGCCATCATCTCCCAAAACCTCCTATGCAGCTAAATGAATCAGGGCTTGCTCTGAGCAGTATCTTGATGTGACTAAGCTCCCACAATAACTCAACCATTCAGCCATTAGGAAGCAAAGTGGAACAGCCAAGAATGAGATTTCTGGCAGAGCACCTTCAAGGTAATTTCCCTGTGGCAGGTGTGACAAGCATGCCCTCAAGAGATGTGATCTTGTAGGAGAAACATCACAGAGAGGACAGGAGTTATTGAAAATGCAGCTGAAACACCTGATCTGCCAAAGCCCCAGGAGTTCTGCCATTTCACAGGGATCCTAAAATCCTGTTCCCTGCTCTGCAGCTTGGGAAGATCCAATAGAGGCTTTTAGGAAGTCTATGTGCAGAAAAAGATCGCCTCCCCATCACAAGCACCCAGCTTGGACAGGGTTTCTTTGTCCTGTGCTGGGGATCTGCCCTTCAAGGTGTCTCAGCTCTGAGTACCACTGCAGGGACAGGGGTGTCACCAGGCTGTGCCCACCTGTGCTCCCATGACTCCACAAAACCAGGGCCAGCTCACACTTTCCTGGGAGAAGAGTAAAATCTTTGAAAAACCCTGATCATTTGAAAGCAAAATAACTGCTACCACCTGCAAGTATTCCTTTATATTTTTTTCCTCAGGAGATTTTCCTCTTATCTTCAAATTCAACCAAGCAGTCTTTTTTCCTTTTTTTTTTTTT
>VZRH01001152.1:813371-867671 GCA_013397555.1 Urocynchramus pylzowi
GTTTTCTCTTTTTTTTTTTTTTTTTTTTTTTTTTCTTTTTTGTAGTAACAACTGACGTACAAGATCAAACCAGCCTCTGGTACATGGTTCTGATTTCAGCCACAACCCACTGATTACTCCACTTTGCTGCTACAAGCCAACTATTATGACACAGGAAAAAATATTGAAGTGAGTTCAAAAAATCTTCGAATACACACCCAAAGTATTAGCTGTTTTCCAAATGAGTAAACATAATAAAACAAATATTGTTTACACAGTGCTGGAAATAAGGAGCCCATGGAATCTATGCTTAATTGTCCCAAAGTGAAGAAAAGCTGTGACAGACCCACTGGTGTTTGACATGCACACAAATGGATGGGTATCCATACTTGAGATGCTGCAGAATAGTTTGGGGTTTTTTTAAAAGCCTAAAATACAATACAGCATCTGAATGTCTCATTGTTTTATTAGATTTTTAAGGTGTTCTTTTGTCCACATTTCTAAGAAATGCTTTCTTTCCTCAGGATTACTCTCCCTCAACTGATTCTGTCCGATGGCGAGGATTAAAATAAATGTTTTTGCAGATACAGCTGCTCCCTTCCAATCTCTCTTATCACAGAATTATTGGCCATGAGGGCCCTCTCCTTGTGCTGCTCAGCTTGGGCCCGTGGCCAAAGCTGGCTCAAGTTTAGCCAAGGCTCCACATCCTCCAAGGATGGCGCTTCCACAGCCTGTCTAGACAGCCCATCCCAGGCCTGGCCTTCCTTTCTAGGGAAACTTTTCTTCCTAACATTCAACCCTGAGTTTCCAAGAAGCTCTTTTACAGCCCCTGCACTCTTGTTTTACTATCTGGCCCTGCAGCATCTCCTCCAGCTCGGTAACACCCCTCCAAGGAGCTGTGGGGTGCTCGTAGGGATCTGCTCATCCCCTCCCAGCCCAGCCTGATGCCTTAGCATTTAGCTTTTTTATTTTTCACACCTTGTATTGCTTTAGTGCATAACTCTAAAACTCCACAGCCTGTCAGCTACTGTTCTCCCGTTTTATTCAGAGAAAATAATTTCTCTCTAGGCCTCAAGGACACCTCACTGTCTCAGGCCCCGAGAGATGTAAACAACAGTGAATTGGGGGGGATAACTTGGAGTAAATTACTTCATTACTGAAGCTGTAATTGGAGGATTAACTCCTGATATGTAAATGGACCAAATTTATAATTGTGTGAAAACTTGTGACCAATTGTTCATCTTGGGTGTAGCCTCTGGGGGGCTTTGACTGCCTAAGGTGCAGCTATTGAAGCCTTTAATAAATATCTACTTCTATTCTCTTAATTTTGTCTAGTCTCTGTTCTAGGCACCATCCTGAGGCATCAAGCCCAGTCCTTTTGTCTCCAATCACCTCAATGGCTTTGTCCTGGATCCTCTCCCTTGCACCTGGAGAACAGCAGCTCCCTGTTTTCGAGGACAGGAAAAACTTGAAGAGGAAGGAAACAGCACTTTCACTTCCACAGGCCCCCACTCCTTGAAACTGGGTCTTGCTAACAAATTTCCCACTTTTTAATTTGGGCAAAGGCAGGATGCCAGCAGCCAGTCCTCCAGCTGGCTGTACCTGACAGTTTGCTAATTGTGCATTATCATTTTACAATTGGAATTACGTTGCCATTGGATCACCATGTACCCAGTCCATTCAGGAATAAAACAATGCAATACAGCTGAAGTGGAATAAATGAGTCTTTATCCCAGTTTTCTCATATGGGCCTTTTACAGCTGTTAGAGTAACATCCATCTGTCTGTCGTATTTCTGATGCCATTCTCTGCTGTGATTTTTGCAGCCACAGTCTGCTTTCATCCAAATGAAGGATTTGTGTGGGAACAGCTGGACTGCTGCTCACAGCTCCCAGTCCATCACTCTCTTATTACTGTGGAGCAAAGAGAAGGGAGCATAACTTTGTGTGCTGCTTCACAGGACTTCAAAGAGAAACCTGGCCTTCCTCCAAAACAAGTTTATTGTGGTTTTACCAAACCAAAAAGCTAAAAAAACCTCACAAATAAAGCCAGCCCCAAACCATGCGATTGATTTATTTCGATGCTTCATTCAGCAACTTTAAAATAGGAAAAAGATGCTGAAATTCTTCAAGGATCTGGATGCAAATACCTCACAAATGATACTGAAATCACCCTCTGCCAGCATTTAGGGAGGTTTTTTTAGTCTCACTTTATGGATTAAGGGTTGAGTGAGAAATGTCAACACGGTCTGACAGTGCTGGGGAAGCCAAACCTTTGCTCCCCTTGATCTCTGTGCATCAGTGCAGATCCACACTTGCCACGTGACCCTTCCTCCTCACTGCTCCATCAGCTGGAGCTCTGTGCCAGGGGACACCCCAGGAGCACCAAACAGCAGGAGAAATGCCCAGGCTCCAAACACCTTTGTGTTCTCAGAGATGAAAACAGAGATGATGTCATTTGAGGAGGATGCTGTGCACAAAAGCTGGAGGGGGCACTCACCTTGACCCACCTACACCAACCAACCCAGAGCTCTCCACTGGTTCTGTCCCAGCAAAGAGTCTCTGCCTAAAATAATGACATAATCCCACAAAATTTGAGTGCCAGTGCCTGATTCAGCGTGGTGATCTGAGGTAGAACTCTCCTTTGGATCCCTTGCCATCCTCCTCACCCTGCTATAACCTGAAAACCTATAGCAAGACCAGCTAAAGAACATGTATTTTCTATTGGATAATTATTTATTCAATTATTTATAATAATTATACATTATTTTAATGTATATTCAATATATATTTTTGTAGACTAACTACTTTTAAGGAATATTATTAAAGAACTAGAGCAGAACAGGTATAGCTCAGCTTCATGCTTAGGGGAAAACACTAAAGACCAGTTCAGTACTGGTTTGAGTGGTCCCACACACAGCAATTAATGCTGCTTTCACCAGTCAACACACAGGATGTTTCCCTGGAAAGTTCTCAGCACTTAAAAATTGGCTTGCAGTTATCAGCTCAGTCTTGTGGCCCAAGGAGGGAACAGAGAAGAATCAAGCATTTTCTATTATTATTTTAAAAGGAATCCTCAATTTTGGGGCCGTCTCCAATACTTCCTTTGAGTTCCTTATTTCCCTTTGAGTGGAGCTAAAATTATGTACTGCTTTTGGAACAGGATTCATGAGATGTTAGAGAAACAAATTCCTGCACAAAGTCAGGCCAGAGGTCTGATATGGGATCCTGAAAGACTGCATCAAGTCAACAACCATTCCAAGAAAAAAACCCACAAGGTGTCCAAGCTTTTATCCACAAAAAGAGCAGGCAGCTGGGAAGACAAACATCCCTTTACCTCCTATTTCCACAATTTATAATCCAGTCCAAGGATCCAGGCACACTTCTGCCCCTTCCAGCCCCAGCAGAGCCCACAGCAGCAGGAGCAGTGCTAATACACAGCTTTTCCCAGAGCACTGGGCACAACTAATGCCGCATTAATTACTGTGTGAGAGCCCTCGTTAAATCAATAAAGATTAGGGCACAAATCTGAAAACTGCAGTAACCAAAAACCTGCTCAATGTGCACTAAGTGATGCATTTACCCAGCATGGCTCAGTCTCTCTTACCCTCCCCTGACCTCTCCTACACTCTCTCCATACATATCATTCTGTAAAACACAAATTAAAATTCAGTTAACATTCCTGGAGACTTCAATCACAGGGCTCCAAACCCCTACATCTCTCAGCAAATGCACTCGTCTCCCAGTTCTGAGATGAGCACAATTTTTATTTTTATTATTTTAAATGTTCTTGCCAGTTTCCATTGCAAATCGTGCAGTGTCTGGTGAGCAAAATGAAAGGGTAGAATGTTCTCATGCTTTGGGGAGGATATTCAGTGTGGGAGAAAAAGTTTCTTAGAAGAAGTTGAACTCTTTCTAAAAAGAAAAATACAGTACATGCTTGGAATGGAATGAATAGAACCGAAAAGATGACATTAGGACAGGGGTGCAGGGAATATTTTGATGGTGGCCATAAGAGCTGAAGATGTTTCTATGCTATGCTGGTAACAGAGAAACATCTGGATGGGGAAGAAAACAGAGAAAGGAGCCTTTATTACAAACCCTGGCACAAAATGAGAGTGTTTACTTGCTGAAGAGAATACAGCGAGTTTTTATGCCCTGTTCATACAGAAAATCATGATTGCCATCCTCACATTATGGCTGCCCCAGGCAGATACACTCAGGCTCCAAACTAAACTGAGCTGACAGAAATAAACTTCACTTTTCATGTGTAGATTTGCACAGGGCTTCAGCTGTTGCCTCAGCACTGTTTGTGCTTCAGGATCTGGGAACAGCAGCAGCTGCCCCTGGGCAGCAGGAGGGATGGGGAGGCTAGGGGTTAAAAAACCTCCTGTTCTCATTGAATTACAGAATGGTTTGGGTGAGAAGGACCTTAAAGCTCATCCCATCCCACCCATGCCATGGGCAGGGACACCTTGCACTGTCCCAGGCTGCTCCAAGACCCAGCGTCCAGCCTGGCCCTGGACACTTCCAGGGATCCAGGGGCAGCCACAGCTGCTCTGGGCACCCTGTGCCAGGGCCTGCCCACCCTCACAGGGAACAATTCCTTCCCAATATCCAATCTAAATACCCCCTCTGGCAGTTTGAAGCCATTCTCCCTTGTCCCATCACTCCAGGCCATTGTAAATTGTCTCCCTCTATCTTGTGGCTCCCTCCAGGCTCTGCAGGGAGGTCACCCCAAAGCTTCTCCTTTCCAGGTGAACAATCCCAGTTCTCCCAGCCTTTCCTCCCAGCAGAGCTGCTCCACCCCTCTGATCACCTTGGTCCTTTTTGACTGCTTAGTGTACATAGCCTTAATTAGGCACCATTTCTGGATTTTACTAATAAACATTTACCCCTTTACTTGATAATCCCTGACTCTGCTGAGTCTGGGATTGTAGGACTTTGTTATCAGGACCTGCTCTGTGGGGCTGACTCTCCCTAATGTTTATAGGGAGTGCAAGTGACACATCTTCACCCTGGGAGCTGCAGTGCAGTCATTTACATTAAAGTGAGTTTAATTATCCACAGTCAAATTTAGAAACACTTCTGCTTTGACGGATGCAACTACTACATGCAGTGCAGCAGAAATTCATGGCTAGAGCATGGTTAGGCATTCAGAGAACAGAATAGCAGGGTACAGGTTTAATGATAACTGTAGAGTGATCTCTAGGACTTTCTTTTCAGCCCCCTCCTTATTTATAACCAATGTATATAACCCATACCATGAGCAATAGCCTCAAAAACAATAAATAGTAGGATATTTGGGTTCTGTAGAAAGTTCAGATTGGCATCTCCCAGCAGTAAGACAGTGAATGAAATAAGTCATGTTTTAGAGCAGAAGCAGGGATTGGGGATGTGGGGTTTTTCCTATTCAAAGCACTGTGATCAGCTTTGGGAGCTAAGCACAGACTTAGGGAAATTTCACATAAATACAGGAAGAACTGATGACAACACTTGGGAATAATCACAATGAGTCAAATCTGCAGAAGTCTTCCCAATGCTGCAGGATCACTTGGAAAAACAATCTCTCATTTTCCAAAGACAGTAAGTGATGATAAATGAGGACTCATTTATTAAGAGGGAACTTTGCATCCAATTTTCTTCTCTGAAATCACAGCAGAGGATGGGGGTCTCTGGATGCTGAGCACCTTCCTAATGCAATAATCCCAACTTGTTCATGGAACCAAGATGAGAGTAAATCTTATTGATAGCTTTGTTTAACACCTTGAAGGGCTCTGCAGCTCCAGAAAAGACAAAGATAGCAAGAAGGATATTTATTTTGAACAGAATTCATCTTCTCATTTGACCTCACTTTCCCGAGGTTCAAATAGGAGAATAAGCACATCTCAAGGGAAATCCCTAAACTCAAAAAATGTATAATTAAAACTGGAACATATGTGAGTGCTGAAGGTTGTCCATTGCCTCTGCCAGGATGGCCATGAGCTTTAGTCAATCAAAGGATTTATTTTTCCCCCCTACAATGCAGTTAAAGTACAAACCAACCCAAGATCAAGTAGGCAGCTGAGATGACATCTCCCTCCTGCCATGGGGCTGCCACCAAATTCATGCACAGCCTTCATCTCTCTCCCTCCTATTTTCCCTCGCTTACAGGACATAATCACACTCGGTTCCCCATACAGGACTGGTGTGAATTGAAATTCCTTCAGGCTGGTGCAGAGATGATGGGGAATGCAAAGCATCCCGACGAGCTGCAGCCAGCTCTGTGCTGAGCCGTGCACGGGAGGAGAATTACAGTCGGGTGGTGGCACAGGGGAAATTATGAAAGCAATTCAGAAGCATTGTAATAAAGTACAATGCACTCTAGTGCTGCTCAAATTCAAACCAGGAATGAATTCTTTCATATGTTAAGTGCTCCCTGAAGTACAGCGCTGCCTGAAGCGCGAGGCCCTGGCTGGGGGCACAGTGGTACATGCTGGAGCTGGGGCTGGGTGCCTGACACAGGGCTGCAGCTCAAATTCAAACTGACATGCCCACAGCTCCTTAGCTGTCTGAGCCACAAAAGCCAAATTAAACATTGCTTCAGCTGCAACTTACCCTTTGTACCTTCCAAGCCATTATATTAAAGAGCAGTGTCATTTATGAGCTGGCCGTGGGGAAGGGCAGGTGTCTAACACTGAGAAATCATTGTAGCTAGGGGTGATAAATCCAGTCTATAAACTGCAAGCAACAGAAATGAGATCCACATTCGGTCCCACCCCTTCCCTTTCTTTTTGGCTTTGCTGGGATAGATGCTCAGCTCCAAACCTGAACAGCCTCCTTTGGTGGCAGTGGCACAGCTGTAACCTGAGGTCACACCAGCGTGATCCTGGCAGCTCGCTCCAGTACCTGCTGAATTCAATGGAAACCTTTCAATGGGCTTCAGCGAGCTTTGGTTTACTCCCTAGGTGACACTGCATGTCTTTTTTTCCCCTCCTTTTAAGCTTCACAGTATCAGGCAGTTAAAAGTGTTATTTAATCTCTAGCCAGCTTGAGTTGTCTTCTCAGCAGGAAGCTCCATCTCACCAACAGACCTTGGAGCCTTCCCCTGTGAAGCAGCAGAGAGGAACATGTGTCACTGGGGGCTGCTTTAGTCATCCCTTCCTTGGGGGTGCTTCAAATACATCCTGATATCCAAACAACACAAGTTCAGCAGGGCACAGGAGGCACCTCCTCACCTCAGCCCCACAGAGAAGGTGGATCTTTAAAACACTCCTGGCTGTTGTCTCAGCACAGGGGCTTGTCCACACTCCTCCCCAGGCATTTAGGGGGTGGGTGGGCCACCTTGGAGACAGCACAGAGCCTCTGAGCACTTTACCTTCAGAAAATACAGCAGTGATACTGCTGATAACAACAACAACAATAGGTGCCCTCAGCCCCTCGAGTAGCTCAGCCAGTCAAGGTGTTCTGTTCACATCCATCCTCAAGCATTCCCAAATCAAGCCTCTCTTCCAAAGGCCTGGCAGTCACGTGTGGCACATGTGTTCCTCATGAATATACAAGTGCACTTCTACTGCAGGGAGGTTATGAACATACAGAGCTTGCAGAAGTGGAATACAAATTCTCTTTGCAAACAATCTAAAAATTACATGGAAACTGGGGTGAAGAAGCAAAGCTAACCAATGGGTTTTTTCTAGCTAGCAAGCCAAAGGAGTGATCTGCTTCCAAAGCTGGAAGCAGGTCACCAGCAATACCAGCCATGCTTCAGAGGAGTGATTTTCAGACCATTTCCTGAGGGGACACCTCTCCAGCAACTTCATGTTCCTCTTTCCATGGTGCTAAACTGGGAAAGATGAACTTGGCTGCCTGGTGCACCCTGAGTGTCCCTGGCCTGTCACCTGCAGCAGCCGGTGACACTCTGCTGTCCCAGCACCTGCTCAGCTCCTGGAACACCCCAGCACTGTTCCTTGAACACAGGGCAGGGCTCCATTACTCACAAGTTCCTAGGTCCTTCTTTCCTAGGGAGGGAACTCTCCTTTGGAGTGATCAGTATGGAAAAAAATTATCCAGGTTACTCATAGTAAGCTGCATTTACCTCTAGAAATAGATCAAGATTTGCCTGCTGCTCTAAGGATGTTCAGCTTGGTGTTGGTCACTCAGATCTTCCCAGGACCATGAAGTCAACAGAACCACAAAACTGGGAGTGGATTTACTTTGGTGCTTGCCCCTTGCACTGTTATTCGTGGTGCCACCTCTCAGGCTGTCACAAGCCAAGTGCACAGTCCCCTCCCATCTGTCTCACACCCCCTGCATATCAGCTCTTTCTCAGAAAGGTACTTGGGCTCAGTTTAAAATCTGCTTTGCTGTACACAGCCTTTCTGCAGAGTGCTCACAAAATAGTCACACTGCCTGAACATGGTCTGTAAAACACAAACTGTGTGTCAAACCACACAGTTACAGGGGACTGCTGCCCACTGCTTTGAGTCTCACAGTGTGTAATTACTGAGTAGCATTTCTAGGTGTCACACCAGGCATACATTATGCCCATCTGCATGAGTGGTCTCATTTCCTTACATTTACAACCTGCAAAAACCATGAATAAACTTGGACTTTATGATTTTTCTTTTTTTTTTATTTTTTATTTTGCTTTCCAGTAAATTTCAGGTTTGTAACTTGGCAGAGGGAGCCATTGTATTTAACCACCTGTGCAGACATTAACTAAACACTTGAGCTTTACGACCAAGAAAACACAAAGTGCTAACACTGCTCACAGAGATGTTTGGGCAACTTCCAGCTCTTAGCAGGACGAGGTTGGGAATGTGCAGCACCTCCTGCTCTCCCTCACTGTGCAAAGGGTGGGAGTGCTGCCTCGTGCAGGAGGATTTATGGGGTTAGAGCCATTCTCAGGCAAAATCTGTTGCAAGGAAAGGTGCAGGCAGGGCTTTGGGGAGGTCACAGCCTCTCTGTGTGCTGTGCTTGACAAAGGTTGCTCATAAGCTGGAAGCCACTGAGGCTTCCCAGCTCCCTCCAGCAGGAGTTTCCACTTGTGTTATTGGTAATATTTCATTGAAAAACATCCCCAGTCCTGGACAAAGCAACAGCCTGGTTCTGTGAGGGGCTTCAGAGCTACCAGGTCACAAGTGGCCCCATCCCTGTGCTGACAGCAGGCAAAGGAAAGCTCATGGTCCACATTTCCCAGGGGGAGAGTTGAAACCCATAGGGAATAAAAGACTTTACTGATGGCAGCCCAGGTCACAGGCACAACCAGGGTCTGAATCATGGTACACCAATTCCAAGATTCATTCCTTAACTCCAGCTCTCTCCTTAGCTACTGCTGGGGCAACAAAGGCCACGAGAGCTGGCAGCAGAAAAACACTCACATTCTTCCAAGAGACAGACACAACACAGAGGGAAGCCTTAGAAATGCAGGGAAGCCAAATCTATACCATGGCCTGGCCCTTCTTGGATTCTCTCCAAGCCCTTGCTGTTGAACACTCCAGGGATTTTGATTTCAGAGCTGTAAGGTTTCAATTAATTCCCTGTATTTTGCTGGGCTCTGGTCTGTCCCATTTCTCCTGCAGAACCCAGAGAAGGGTGTGCTGTGCCCACCTCTGGAGGGACATGAGCAGCACAACCTTTACATCCAAGCTGATTTGACAGGGCCAGCTCTAAGGCTTCAACCAGAGCCCTTCTCCTGGGCTCAGCTGGGCTGTGGCTGGACCTCCCCAGCCCAGAGCCCTGGGCCTGCTGTCCATAAAATCCATGTCATTCCAGGGCTCTTCCCTCGCACAGCAGAGCCCAGAAGCCCCTGTGAAATGGTCAGTTCAGAGTCAGTACAAATAAACTGACATTGCTCCAAAGTGAGATCATTGGCAATTTATTCCTGCCCGAGCCCTACCAGAAAGAAAACAGTGTTTCATGTTGGGGCTTTTTTCCTCCTCTCTCCCGCTCTCATTTCTCATCTCTCTGCTATTTCCATGTGCTTCCCACCACACTGTGATTAATCTTTTCTAAGGCCTAAGGGACTGGAGGAAAGAGGTAAGTCAGACTCTATCAAAGACCCTACACAGAGGCAGCCAGGATCTGCCCCAGCCTTTGTGGGGCTTGCAGCATTCCAAGAAACATTTTCCATCCTCAGAAGTTATAAAGAGTCAGAACTTTTACAGCTCATTAGTAAATCATTAATGAGATATTCCCTTTACCTCTCAACAAGCTCCTTGCTGCCCTCCCCCCCCAAACCAATCCCAAAAATCCTCCTGTGAGAAGGAGCATTTTGTTTTCAAGGCCCTGTAAATGCCCAGCTCCTCCTTTTCTTCCACTCCCCAGCACAACATTTTCCAAGAGCTGAATTCAAACCCACCAAAGCTCCTCCAGGGAGGTGCAGAGCTGGAGCCAACCTGCCTGGCACAAGCAAAGGGATTGCCACACATGCACCTACCATGCCCAAATTCTGGCTTTCTAGGGAAAAAACACACAAATAATTAAGAGCTGGGAGCATGGTGGAAGTCTGGGAAATGCCTGACTCCAGGACTCCAGCACAGATCCTAAATCCACACAGGGAATTTGCCAGCCCGGCCAATGAATGAGGAACAGGAGCAGCTTTTGTGGTGTTTGTCAGTAAAAGCTCCTCCAATGCAGCCCTAGAAAAGCATAAAAGCATATTTCTCAGCACTTCTCATATACTGGGTGGTTATCAAGTAACATCAGCAAAAGCAGTTTCTGTCAGTATAAATTATGCCTATTCCACGAGGATGGTGGAAGCACAGGTGTTTTAGAGGAACAGGTGTAAAACAGGTCTGGAGCTCCTGCACTGAGAAATAATTCCAGTGTTTTCAAAGGAGCAGTTGCAAAAGGGTTCTGTACGACACAAGTGCTGCAAGAGATGGAGACTTATGGCTGAAATATTTGAAAAGAAATGGGCTTCCAACAGATATCCAGCTCCAAGAAAGTCATCTACCCTATCTACAAAGATTTGGGGTCTCTATTAGATCCAAACCTCACAATATTGCACTTGGCTTTTAGGAAAAAAAAAGTTTTTTTCTAAAAGAAATAAGAAATAAGAAAGAACTTGTCTTCTTGTCTTGTGGCTTCTAGTTTTCTTTACTTTTTATTAAATAAAAGCATCTCCCATATGAACCTCATGGCACGTTAAGACTTATTCCTGTGCTTGCCATGGAGTATCTGCAACCATTTACAGTGTTTTGGTGTGGTCATTCTTGCAAAATTATCAATAATCTCACACTACTTGACTGTATCCCTGAAGTCTGAGCTGCTGACACCTTCTGATTGAAACCAGAATTCCCTGATAAAGAAAAAAGGCTGTCCCTGGTTTGAGAGAGGGAAATCAGAAAGTATTAGGTTGCTGAAAGATTAGAAGGAAAAGCAAAGAACTCCAAGTATGTTCTATATTTCAATATCACAGGGAATATGGTACTTGGCTGTAAAGTTTTAACATATCACTGATAATAACGGGACACGTAAGAGCTAAGCCCAAGTCAGAAAGCATCAGGGCCTAGAAGATGATTAGAAATTCAGAGCTCAACTTAGTTTAGTGTTTTAAATGTAAATCCAAACCAACTCTATTCCACGTAGATTTGCCTGAACAATTTTAACAGAGATATTGTCAACACCGGAGTATTTCACTCAGGACAGGGTCTCCCATGCCATGACCCCTCTCCAGCTCTTCCAGAGCTTCCCCTGTGCCTGTGAGTTGGGGAAAACGTGCTCAGATCTCAGCTGGGACAGAGTTAATTTCTGTGTGGGGCAGGAAGCACAGCTTTGGCTGTTCAGGGTAGACAGACCAGCGTTGTCACAGCAGTGCAGTGACCACCATCCCCATGAACATTCACTAAATCCCTTTTTACATCTGAGGGAGCAAAGAAGTCAGCGTGAGGATGAAGTGTTGCCCTACAGTGTCTCAGGAAGGAGGCTCTGGTGCTTAACTGGGCACATCTCAGTGCCATCACACCACCTTTCCCCAGCTGCTCCCATGCCCCTTCTGCTACTTCTGCAGTCCAACCCGAGTCCCAGGGCAGGAGTTTTGCCCTTTTCTCTAACATCAGTTTATCATCTTTACAGGAACTAAGAGCTGGAGTCCAACCCCAGCAAGGCAAGGCCTTGTGCACTGGTAAAGTGTCCAGCACCCATTCTACTCAACATTTAATTAGAGACTAAATCCTACAGACTCCCACCTTAATAAATGAACACAGCAGCTGCAAGTCAGCAGAGGCAGAAAAAACGTTTGTGATGCTTCACTTTGAGGACATTAAGAGAGCAGCTGGCAGCCTTTTCTCTTTAAGATACTACTGAGATGCCCAAGTTATTAAATGGAAAACACACAGAAAAGCAAAATATTTCTTTACTTGCCAAAGTGCAAAGAAGGAAACCAGACAAGATTGAAATCAGCAATTTTACCCTGACAGTGTTATCAAATCTTTCCTAATGGAACCACATGCAAGATAAAAGTGATCTATTGTCAGGACAAGTGTTCTGGTTGATTTCAAATCAAGCTAATTCCAAAACCAAAGCACAACTGGTGGAGCCCCTTGTTTATGTGTGGCAAGAATTAAATCCAGAACCACTCTCTGTTGGAAACTTTATACTTACTCTTGCCATCAACTTTTTTTGGGGTTTTCCTTGCTTTAATCTTTCTGGGTTTTAAAAGGGACTGGGTTCTCTGGTAAAGGTGGACTTAAACACTGCTGTGCCAGAAGAGCTAACACAAGGGTGGGCTCAGCCCCCACAGACCTGGTGGAGACCAAAATGAGCTTTTTTGGGGGTAAGTTGCAAGGTCCAAGCCCATCCTCCCTGGTCATGGTGCCCAAGGATCCAGCACACAACCCCACTGCCTGTCCCTTTCCCCCAGGCCCCTGTGTCCCTCCACCACTCCTTTGGGGCACGGAGCTGTCACCTCATCCATGCTCTGTGTCCCTTGCCCTTACAGGGCCATGGTTTGGTGGTGGTTTGGCAGGGTCAGGTTTGGGTTGGACTGATGATCTTAGAGGCCTTGTCCAACCTAAATGATTCTGTGCACACGGGAGGGGACAACAAGGGGGACAAGCTGCAGGGAGGATGGAGCTCCGAGCACCATGGTCCAGTGGAAAACATCCCTGTCCATGGGAGGGGAGTTGGAATGAGGAGGTTTTTAAGGTCTCTTCCCACCCAAACCATCCCATGATAGCAGAAACAAAGAGGTACATGAGGAATAAATAGTTTTGAATTAGGCCATGTTTATGCAAACCAAATGAAGCAAGAGCAGCTACAACTATTTAACAGCCAAGCAAAACCTGCCCATTAAGAGATATTTGCATTTTAAAAGGGCCCAAAGGGACCTATTTTTCTATTTTATTTCTTCAAACATCTTTTTTGAGGGAAAGGGTAATTTAGCTCAAATTTTCCTTAGGTTTTTCTTTACTGAACACAGTCTGGTTTTTATTGGGAAGAGAATCATCTTTTCAGGAAAGTTATTAAAAAAAGCAAGCCATATATGCTCTATTAAAATTTTAAATAATATATGAATTCATTTGCAGAATGTGAAGCACCAATAACCTCAGCATATTTTAGCCAGATGCACTTTAAGAACAATTCTTTTTCTCCACAAAAAGCATTTTCTATGAACAACTTAAATCAGCTCTATTAGCAGTTTTAGAAACAGGAATGTGACTAGGAAGACAATTCCAGGCAGAAAAGAGCAGACATTTGTTGGAGAAAATTAAGGGAATGTAAATCATTTTCCAATAAATATTCCATACAGAATATTCTGTTCTGTGATATACAATACTGTCTTTTTCCAGAGATATTGCATTCCCTCCCTGTGGATGCTGAAAGGGATTGCAGTATTAAGTTTCAATTGATTGTTAACAAAACCCCGAGCCTGGTCCTACTTTTGATTCAATCCACTTAGAATAGCAGGCTGAGCTCTTCTAATCTCATTTTAATTTTCCATGGGGGACTAAGTGTCCAAAATCCTTGTGAGGGGGCTGGAAATTTCAGCTGTAGGATGCAACAACCTGATTCAAAGTCAACAGAGAAAGGCACTCGTTTGGATTAGGTCCCTGATAGCCTTGGAATGCTCTGGAAAATGCCCTGAATTCCCATTTTCACCCAAAGCAGGATATCATTCTGTCCATATCACACCTCCAAATACAGTTAATGCTCAGCCTTTGGAAGGAAAAGGATGCCAGTGGAATAGTCCCACGTTACAGTTCCCTGGACTGGTGTTCCTCAGTTTACCATTCCTGATGCCAGTTTGGATTCCTCAGTGCCACATCATCCTTCCAGACTTTGAATATCTAATAAGTGCCTGAACTCTACCCCATGCTTCTTCTGCATGCAAGGACTGCAGGGAAAACACAACAATCACTCCCCAGAATTTTATTCTTGGCCTGCCCTACTCTACCTCTATCATCCCTTTCTTCTTCTTCCCATTTTTTATCCCCTGCCCACCCCATAACCCGGCAAGGTTACAGGGAGTTTCCTGTCTGTGCAGATTCTCTCTCCTTTCACTGGGATTTCACCTTCAAGAAAAACAAAGAAAACAAAAACAGCCACAAAAGCAAAACAAATGAGAAAACCAGTCAGCCCAAGCCCTTTGGCTTCTCAAGTCCATCCACTCACCCTGTGAATCTCATCCTGGCTATTTCACCCAATCTGTGTGATCCCACCAATCTCAAAAGTGCCAGGCTGGTGTTGAAGGAGGGGTTTCATGCTTGGCAGACATTTGGGGACTGCCTCAAAAGCCTTGTTTCAATAGCCCACATTCTCCATTAAATATCAAGCCCTTCACCTGCCACTGTCCTGCCCTACCTCATCTCCCTCCCTCCCTGCATTTTCAACATTAGTGCCATAAATCCAGGAAATTCCTGCTGTGTGTTCAGATGAAGAGGTTTCACAGTAATGGTTCAGACCATCATATCAAACTAAGGATAAGTATATTTTACAGGGCAGTGCTTGACCTTGTACCCAACAAGACACACAACAACCCCAGAAGTCAGTCAACAGCTCAAGAACCAATTCCAGAAACCCAGTTCCCAAACCCACACCCAAAACCCTGCTCAGTCCCTCTCCTCAGCAGCTTTATTCTTCAAACTTAATGAGACAGATGCAAACAGCAGGCACTTATTCTCTAATTAACCAATTTGGCTGCCACTTTATGATCATTAACCCAATGTTGCTGGGTCAAGATTGCACACAAAGTATTCCTTCCTTCTCTCCCTTTCATTCCTCATCTGTGCCAGGCTTGGAAATCAGCCTCTTCCCTCCATTCCCCAATCTGAGTACAAACCATCTTTGCTCACTCACTGCAGCACCTTACAAGATGCATTCCTGAGATCTAAAAATAAGCTTGTTAGATTATTTGACAGTCAAAAATTAAATAAAATTGGAAGTAGTAATTATTTTCTTGATTATTTAATGTGGGCCAGACTTTTATCAAAATATTTTGACATGAGAAGATTTGTGAAAATAAATAGGCAATCAGCAAGTCATTGCTAACGGAAAAGGCTTTTTTTTCCAGGGAAAGAAGTATATATTACCTGTCAGTGCCATGGGAGACTCTCATGCTTTAAAAGATGATGTGTTAACAGCACTTTATCTAGAAGACAGCCTAACAGACAGCTCAACATCACCAGGTGACAGATTCATGCAGTGCCACACTGAACATGGCAAAACCACTGCACTGCTCAGATATCAGTGAACTGTAAGTGTTTAGGAGCTCCTGGGGGGCAGAGGCTGGAATATGGGTCTGAGCTCAGCTTGATGAGAACCCAAATCAACAGTGTAAGAACACTGGGGAAAAAAAAAACAAAATCACCATCATCCATCCTCCTCCTTTCTTATCCTAAAAACTGTCCACAGAGGAGCCATAGAAGTCTTTGTGAAGGAGGGAGAAGATCTGAAGGAGGGAGCTTTGCCAGCCTTGTGCCACCCACCAGTCCTTTGCCTAAACTTGTGGAGTTTCATCTCCTGGCCTTCTCCAAGATGGGACATCTCCTGCTCAAGCCAGATCTCTGCCATAGCTGGTTTGCTCACCTCAGCTTGCCATTTGTACTCCGAGTGAGTGAGTGCCAGTGTCAGTGAAGCACTTCTTGTTTCCTATCCAGGCAAACCTGACTTTGGAGATGATCTTCTGGAGAGTCCTGGGATCTGCAGCAGCTCTGCTGTTCAGTGTTAACCAGGAATACACAGCGCCAGGTTTTTATAGCACAAACAGCTGCTAGAATTATTTGCTTCTCCTTTCTTTAAAAGAAGAGTAATAACATATGAAATGGATTTTATCTGCTTTAGGGATAGAATTAATATCATTTTCCTATGCTTGTCTCTTTTTTGGAACTGCTTTACATAACATTTCCTAGAAACACTCTCCATATGCACACCCAGCTCTCCACACCAGCAAGACATTTCAGCTGGGCTGACTGGGATGCAGGGGGAGGAGGGACCCATCCCCACACATTTGTTAGCACCAACACACACCAGGATGGGCTGTGGCTGGCCAGGTGAATCCCTCCAAAACAGCAGGACAGCTCCCATCAGACTTCCACAAAGTGGGTCTGCAGAGATTACGTTCAGCACACAAAACACACACACCTCAGTTTGGAAAGGCCTCATTTAGCATCTGGTGTGGTGTGTCAGATTCCATTTGAGATACTGGGCTCCAGAGAGCAGTGGGAGAAAACAACACACTCCAGAGTCTGTGTGTAACATGAGGAGTTAATCCCACACAGGCATTCATCTTTTCAAAGCACATATTCCTGACAGCTTTGGAAAGCACGCTTACAATTTCCATAATGTTTGAAAACATACAGACACTTTCTCTCAGTGTCACAACGTCTTGAACTTCTGAGACCCTTTTCGTGACACCATAAACTTCTCCTTGGAAGCACAGTATGATGTCAGAGGATGTAACAGTACAAGAGGTGAAGAGGAAAGCTGTGGGAGCATTCAAATAACTTTTTCTGGCCTAAAAAAGAAATAAAATAAAAACTGGAGTTTGATCCAAGAACATTTTGTTCATTTGCTATACAGGGGTGCCTTTTGTATGAGCACAGACTGTTTTGTGGACTCTGGTCCTCTGTAGTCACCATGAAACAGAAAATATACAATGAAGCTAGTGATGTGTTATCATCTGAGATTTCTATGAATGCTATTTCTGTCTTATGTTCACAGAGAACTGCTGGTCAAATGTTCATCCACTACAACTTGATAAAAACAGGGGTTTAAAGAATTATCACAGATATTTATAGCTTATTTTCTTTTCTCTCTTTTATCTCATCTGCACTGTTGGCACGATAACGCTCATTAGTGTTCAGGTTTAAGTGAATCATCCAAAATAGCTTTTTAATTTTTTTTTTTTTAAAGCTGTTTATTTCTCACACATTCATCAGGGTTAAAAATATCCATATTTTTAATAAATACATAGCCTTTGATATCATCCAGGTGAGCCAAACAAGTTTTACGCAAGCACAACTGAGCTGCTGTATCTGTCACCTTCAGGTTTGACTTGTGCCATGGTTCCAACAGAGATTTAATGAACAAGTCAAATTTGATGCAAACTTTCAGAAGTTTCACAGCTCTAATCAGCAAAATGGAAGCGTGCTAGATAATTACTGGAGTGTTATGCTGATATTTCTCTCTGTAATCCCCAGATGAAAGAACCAGATTTCACAAGAACAGTCTTTATTTTTAATACCACATGCAAAAATAGACATTATAGCTACTGATGTTAATGAACACTGGACTGTTCACACCTCCAGCCCTGCTCACCCCTGTGAAATGCTTCTCTCACATGACCACAGTGGCTGTCACCAGGATCAGGCTCAGGGCTAACAATATTCACATCTTCCTCTGCCCTCCTTCAGAACTCCACTTTCCCCCTTCCATTTATCTATTCCACACCCATCAGCCTCCATCCTCTGTTTCATCCCAGCCTTTTCTCCTGGAAATTGTCAGTTTAGAGAGCGATAGCTAACAAATTGCACCTTCCTGCACCTCAGAAAAGGCCTGCTACCCACTCAGAGAGGGCACTGAGATAGAAAATCATACCCATCACTGGGAGTAGCCTCCATTAAATTAAATTGGAAGAAGAAATTGTGTAGGGCTGGGATTGGCTTCAGACCTGCTCTGGTGAGGCTGAAGCTGTGGATGTTTGTACATCTGCAGGATGGAGCCTGTCAGCAGTTGTCAGGGCCTTCTACTTGTTTCAATTACTGCAACCCCCAAAGTTCAAAATATAATTTTAAATAGGGGCAAAACCACTTCTCTCTGTCCATGTGACAAATAGAAAAAAAAAAAAAAGCTGCCTAAAGATTGCTGAAAAATACCCTCCAAATGACTGCCACTTCAGTATATTTATTGGCCTCCAGACACAAGGTACCACTGGTAACAGTATTGAACAACCTTAAAAAGAGCTGATGTTATTTTTTTTTTTACTCAGTTTAACCTTGAGGTTTTTCATAGACTCACCAAAAACAAAGCCCCAGAGGCAGAGAAAACATTTTGGACACTTTAGCATGAGGTCTTCAAAAAAGACTGAGCACGTCAGCTCCACCAACCTCCTTCCATTGTGTCACTACATTGATATTCACACCTACACAACCACACAAACACTGGTGATTAAAAAATTAAGTATAACTTAATGAAACAAAAGCAAACATCTCGGGGGAATGTGTGGACTTCAGCATTACAAAAAAATGCCTCCATATGCCCAAGGAAAAGGAGAGAACAGATGGCTTTCTTGCTTTGTCTTCATGCTGCTTTCATACTTATACATCTTCATGCTTTGGGTTAATATTTTAATCCAAACTCAGTGATTAACAATAGAGACAGACGGAGGATTGTGTTTCACTCTATAATTAGGCAGACACAATGAGGTGACTTCTCAGCAAGGTACAGAGGGATATAAAGTGCCTGTAGCTCCATTAGTGATATTCCCAATGCTCAAGGGAATAACTTTTATTCCACTACAGGCAATAGAGATGAGATTTTAAAAACCCTCAGACAGACAGAACCCAGGGTTTGCAGTGTTATTAGTGAAACAAAATACCACAAGGCCTCCTTTCTAGACAAGGCTTAACTCTTCCCTAACTTCAAGCACAGGTAACAGAACATGTCAGGAGATCCAGTGACTGACTTGTAGGGAATCCCACGTGGAAAACAGTGAAACAGCTCTGGGAAGGGGATGAGGATCTGCAAGCAGGGCACACCCCAGGGGCTGATCTGCTGAGATTGCCAGGCTGTGCACAGCTGGTCTGGCTACCAGCACCATGAGAACATTTTGCTTCTATGGGTTTGTTCATGACTGAGGTGCTAACACGAGTGGGTCAAGAAAGACCAATTTGTGGTAAAACACTTGAGATTAAGTATATAAAGGGAGGGGGGGGGACCAAAAAACAACATTTGCAACAGTAATGAAGGTATTTGTGGTTTCAGACCTGAAGATAAAGCCCACACACTTGTATGACCTGGTTCAAAAGACTTGGAACACTCAAAGGCTGCACAAGAGTGACCAGCCTGGTCACCTGAACTCAGTTTAAAAAATGATGTGTAACCAGGACATAGAAAAAACACCTGTGGAATGGTCTACAAGACTCTGGTCCCATCAGTGCCCACACTGATGCTGGGGCAGTGTCTTGGGAAGCCAGGCATGCATCTCATCTGCTTCCCATGACAGCTTTGCTCTTTAACAGCTCATGTTTATGAATGACAGGAAAATGATGGGGAGTTTATTATTGCTAAGACAAAAAACCACAAAGGAGGTGCCAAAAATAACACGAGATGTGTTGTGTGCAATGGAAGTAGCAGGAGCCCACAGCCTGGACAGGGCAGATTCGAGGAGCAGGACCAGATCTGATGAGTCAACTCCTCCAAAAAAGCTCTCTCTGCTCTATTTACAGCAGGAACATGGCAGAAGGACAGAGACCTCTCACGTCCTGTCCTTCCCCCTCCTGGAAGCCCAGGGATTGCCACGGTGGCTGACTGGTGGCCAGCATGTTTAATGACCTGCTGTCAGCAGGAGCTGATGCTCAGTGCTACAGAGGCCAAGCACAGCAGCTCCAGTCCAGAGGGAAAGGCTCCCCCACGTCCTCTCTTGCCTTTTGGGATTGGTTTAGGGCTTCAGGAGCAGCAGGCTTAGAGCCTGCCCCAGGAAGGGTTTGAAGACAAACACAACCTTAAACATGGGCTTTATGGGCACGTGCTCAAATCTGAGAGACTGCAGTGAACAGAGAATTTCCCTGCACAGAGCCACGGTCCTGAACCACAGCTCTGGGGCTCCAGGCACGAGGGCTTGGTCTTTCCCTGCCAGAAACACAACTCCTGTGTGAAGAACACCCGTTCCTGGCTCATAATGAAAACACAGATGCAAAGGCAGCTCTTGGTCTGACTCAAGCACACAAATCTGCTCTGCAGAGATCCCCAGCCTGCCTGGGAGCCACCCAGTGCAGGAACTGGAACTGGACATCCCTGCACGTACACTCCTCGCAGGAGGAGGTAACCCACAAAAAGATATTTAAACTGGAGTGGTCTGGGGGTAGAATTTTAGGTGGTTATCACTGGCTTTAGCCAGATTTCAAGGCCTCAGTCTGTGCCCTCAGCTGAGGCACATTTTCCATAGGCTTCAATTCACCAGAAATCTGACCTGGAAACCTGGAATGGTGTGTCCACATCAGCACCAAAGTGACAAACAGCACTGGCCCAGGCAGACACAAGAGATACCCGACTCTTACAAAACTATTCTGGACCAAGACTCCTTTTCCAGTGGTGATAGAGAGCTCTCTAAGTCAAATAAAGCAGCATATGGAAAACCCCCAGCACTGCATGTTCTCATAATTTTTGGAACACTGTAAATATTTGAGTCAGTAGATCTTAATCCATAAACACAGCTGGACTCAAGAAACAATGATGGTAACTTATTATAATTTAAACAATTGTGTAACAAAACAAACCAATGATAATCACTTTGGTTTCCTAAGGACAATAGGCACAACCTTTGCACAAAGTTAACATGATGGTACATGTAATTACATAAAAAATAAACTTACATATGCTAAGATAAATTATTCTCAGCTTTTAAAGAGCACTGTGGAGGAACCACAGTGGAAGAGCAAAGCTGTGTGGTGCAAAGCCAGCATTTCATATAATGTACAGAGCTGGGATGGTAGCTGCCAAAGGACATCCCCCTTCCCTTATATCCTCTTCCAGGACACATTAGTTTAATTGCTTTATGACCAGGAACATCATTCCCCCAAGTTCACCCTCAATGTAAGCCCTGGTGCACAAAGTTTACACACAAAGCACCAGTGGCTGATCCCTGCTGTGATTAAGGAGAGGAACATTTATCCAAACTGCATCAGAACAGACCTGGGCACTCATCTCACGTTTTATATAACTTAAATGGGGCTTGAGCTCTTTCCTGAAAAGTTCAAATAAGTTCACTTCCTTCTTATTTCTGCTTTGCATTTTCACAAGTGTTTGCATTCAGCAATAAAACCTAGAGACAGAAGTAAACACAATATGGTTCAAATCCATTTCAGAATTGTTCTAGGCAGGGTGCTGTTCTCAAGTTTTTACTAGACATGTAAAGTGGATTTGTCTACCACCAAAACACGTAGTCAAGACAAAAAGTACTCAAAAACAAAATAGGATTTAAAAGCACACACGTTTTATAGGCAAGATCATGATTATGGCCATAAATTCTTTATGACTTGGCTACATCAACACACATACAAAAAAATTCCAGCTTTCATATTTTACACCCAATAATCAAGAGATAAGATTCCTGCCCAAACCTTTAAAATTCAGAGTTCAAGTGAAAACTTCAAATAAGGCTGAAGTTCTTTAGTCAAGCATGATAAAAATTTGATATTCTACAACAGCAGCAGCCATACCAGAATTTGGCCCCCTCAGAAACTAGCTAAGCCTCTACACCAGCAATACAGAAATACTCTGAGCCACAACTTCCAGCTCCTGAAGTCAGCAGTGCCATGTAAAACGAGAAAGCTGCCATCTGAATTAATTCCTTATACCAGGAAAATCCCTACTTCTAAAATTGCCAGTTCAAAAACGACCACATGAACAGCACAGGGTATTTTCCAGCTCCCTCCCTTGCAAGGAGACAGATGAGCCATATTAACTACAGCTTACCAAAAAAAAAGAATCAAGCATGGAAAACGTCAGCTCCTCAGAACAAGTCTGGCAAAGTTATAATCAACTAAAATCAGGTTCTTATAATAGGAACTGACAGGGAAATTCTAGCTACTTGTGCTGCTTAGAAAGCTTAACATTGTCTGGCAAAGGGATGAAGCTGTGAAGCTGAGATCAAGTTCTGGGCTAGAACTTCCCCAGCTTTTCAGGGAATTTTGATAAAGGAGGTCAGTTTGGTCAAGGCAAAAGTGTACATAAACCTCAGAAAAATAAATAAATAAAATATCTAAAACTAGAAATACTGCCTGTGCTCAACTTGATTATAGAAGAACATTCCTTGAAAAAAGGGAATAGTAAATCTAGAACAATGACCACGTGGATCCCGAGCCTGTTTGGTAGGGGCTGCCAAACAACCACTAGCAGGCATTTGTGCAAGTTCCTAATTGAAACCATTCATTGGTGATGCCACCCTTCAAATGATGGGACATTTTTTGCATTTTGTGGCTTTGCCATCCTATTTCCTCAGGGGTGCCAGGCAGGTAAACAGAATTCCACTTCAACTGCCTGCAGCTTAGAAAGTAAACCAAAAATAACCTAAAGCTTTTACATAGAGGCCAGAGATGTAGAGATGGATGTTCAACATTAGCCACCTAAATCCAATTTAGGCACTGCAATATGGAACCTGGCTTTTAAAAGTCTTCCAGTAAGTATTTTATGCTCCACAGCATTTTCCTGTTCCATGGTGTTCTTCAGTAAGGCACTCCAGGGGAGGACAGAGAAAGGGGACAAGGGGCTGTGGAAATTTATTGTCCCCCTGGATTCAGCCACTTGCATGGCAGCAGAACTGGCTAGAGAACAGCAATTCTGCTCCCCTAAATCCTCCAAGATTCTGAAATTAATCTTCACATCACTGGTGCAGGACCAGGGGAACTGTTCTGCAAGAGATTTAGGGGGAGGTGAGGGTGATTGCAACGGTTGAGAACAGAGATTTCAGTCTGCTTTAATCAGACAAGGATTTGCCTCTTACCCACCCTCCCAGGCCAACAACTGCCACAGAGCTGCCCCTAACCTGAGGAATCCCCTCCTGGTGAGGATTTCAGGAAAACTTACTACTCCAACTGGCTGAATGCTTTCCAAACTCAGGAGACTTCAAGCAGTAAATGATGCTGTAATTAAAGCATTCTTGGCCATCTCTATTTAAGGGACACATGCAGATTTCCCAGTTAGGAAGTCCACAGATGCAAGGTGGGAGCTGTCAGGAAGCCAGCACATCTCCAGCACTGCCACCACCACCAAGAACTTGGATGCAGCAACATTTTCTCATCATTTTCTTCACAGCAGATCTGTGGTGAGGGCTCCAGGGAAAAGAAAGGAAGTTGCTGGAATGCTGAGAGTGGGAATGTCAGAAGCACTCACCCTACGCCCACTGGGGTCAGAAGCAGGAGAGTGGGCGAAAACTTGCAAAAAATGTTTCCCTTATTTGTATCAATTTCTGCAGTCAAGAGGCTGGAGAGTGATCAAAGGATGCCTCCTCACCAGGCAAACATGGCTCTGGTGGAAATCCCATCCCTGCTGCCCATCCAGGGCAGGGATGGCTCCAGACCACCCTTCAGCTTCTGAGCACAGGTCTGCATTCCATGCCCCACCTTATACCCCTTCACTGGTCACTGTAGGGGCAAAACCTCTTCCCAAAGGATCTTCCCCAGGGTCAGGATGTGCACACCTACTCCATGCCTCTTATCTCTCCCAGGACTCCAACATCACTGGCACCCAGCTGCAGTGAAATGGCAAAAACTAAATTAATGCAGATATGGAATTAATTCCTCCTTCTGCCACGCAAAAAAATAAACATTTTTATGAATCTATACCATCAGCACTGACCCAGTTTTAAGTGTCCAGGTATAAAGCAATGGGGATGTTGCTACTGTCTTCAGTAGGATCAGATTTAGGCCAAGACTAGAATTCAAACAAGAGTTAATTGGGCTACATTAGGTTCAAAGTACTCTCAAGTCAGTTGTTCATCACTTTGTGGTTTAAATGTTTAGTTGCCTAAACTCATAGACATTGCAAATTGCAAACACTTCCAGCTGACCCTAACTTTTGGCTTCTTCCTTTTCATGTCTTGTACTTCTCCTTATTTAGTCTTCCCTCATTATTATTTCTGTAAATTATTCACATCAGGAGTAGCAAGCCACAAAAAAAAGTACTTAAATAGCTGCTTATGTTACAGGCCAGAATCCCTCAATTTTCAAATCTGTTAAATGACTGATTGCTGGGTCTCTTATTTGTCATTTCCAGAGTGTACTCACACAGCAGCCCAAGCAAACCAAGCTCGGGAAGTGGGAGGGCATTGGTTTTTACTGAAAATAATCCAAAGCAAAAGTTAGCAAAAAGAAACATTGCAACTTGAAAATCTGTAATGGTGCATTGTCTCAAGTCAGTCAGATAATCAGATACAATTAAGAAATAAAGTGAGAAGGAAACAACGCAGGGAAATCTGAAAATCCCAGGCTGTGTAGCTGAGAAGCAGCAGATTTCCAACTCACACTCAGCATTGTGTGTCAATTGTGTCCCAATTTCTCCTCATTTCTGTGTTTAAATAGATCAGTAAAACAGAGTGAGGAGTGTGGTGATCTACAGCTTTGGAACCCCAAAATCCTGCTTTGGGATTTCACCTCTGCTTAGCTGAGCTTGGATCTCACATGCAGCTTTTGTTTGCAGCAAACCTTAAACCTTAACCTTGGCAAACCTTGACCACAGATTTAGGAATTCATTCATGTTTTATGTTCTGAATTCCTGCATGGTGCTTTGACCCTGATTTCCACAAGAGCAGATTTGGGAAGGCTGCTGTTCCCCACAGGATGGTCCAACATGAGGAGAGTACAACTGGGATCCCAAATGGGAACTTCATCTCCTGCTTCTCTGGAGGCCACGTGGACCTGACAAATGTGAGTCAGTCAGGTCCCTCTAAGGCTGGGGTGGCATCAGCTGCCAGGATGAGGGCACCACAGCTGCCAGGATGAGGGCACCACAGCTGCCACACATCCTCCCCATTGAATTCTGAGGATAATTCATTGGAAAGGACTGCTGGGCTAAAAATCAAAGGGATGCCCAGTCCCCCAGAGGCAATGATGGGATGTGATGGGATAACAGTGCAGTGGAAGCCTCCAATACCCAGCAGGATTGTGCTCTGACTTTGAAGGGCGCCCTCCCCTTAATGCCTATTCCAAAATGATTTGCAGATTTTTATGGAAGTGCATTGGGGAAAAAAAAAATTAAGCATTACCAAAGGAGGGGAGAAAAAGAAGTGAAAATACATTTTCAGTTAAATTTTGAAAAGTCAATGAGACAACAAAATATGGCAAAGTTGTTCCAGATGGCAAGAACATACTTGAGGAATTTCATTTAATCACATTCGTGCAAGATGTTTTGATTTGGATGACATATATCAATTGCATACTTAAATTAACAGCCCTTCCTACTGCAGCAAATGGAAAACTCCCAGGAGCAGGAAGGGGTCTCAGTGCTTTCAGTTCAAGTGCAAGCACAGCCTGCATGGAGCTGAGAGTCTTTTTGTTGTTTTCTTGAGGAAAAAAATCAGTGGTTCCTCTTGACACAGCAAGTAAGTGTCCACTCAGAGCAGCCTTGGGGCCACCTGGGTCCTCAGTGCTTGGTCCACTGAGCTGTACCAAGACAATTCCCATGCACCAGAGAGGTGGGATTGGCCAGGTCCCAATGCCTTGGAAAGAATTTGGTGGGCTGAGAGCAAGAAGGAATCCTGGACAAGTATGGAAGTTTCACCTCCTATAATCTGATTTACTTGAACAAGCCCTCAGTGCTCCATCCCAAAGGAATTCTCTAGAGGTGTCACCAGGGCAGCCCAAGACACCAGCTCTCCTCAAACAGACAGGCAGGGTGTACAGGGCCCCTCCAGACCTCTTGGAAAGCTCAAACAAAACACAGAGGTTCCACTTGGAAGGGAAATTTCATTCTTCACACAAGTTTTCCTCATCCTGCTGTTATTTAACCCATTTTTCAGAAAAAAATTGATGGTCCCAAGATGACCATTTCAATACACACACACACATATATTAATAGATATAGATGATATATTTACACACACACTGGTGAGGTTTCAAAGGTCCTACTTGCCTTAATAATTTAATTTCTATAAGGCAAGGAAGGAACACAGGTAAGACAACCCAACATATGAACAGAATCAAAATTCTAGCACAGGTTTTCTACAGTTATTAAAAAAAAAAACAAACTATCTTTGAGGCTAAAGCACCCCTCAAACAGAGCATTAAACACAGATTAATAATTTACCAGGGATTTTTCATCAGGAGTTCAAATTCAGTTTACACCTAAAGCGCACATCAAAGTTTTTTTGGGATGTGAAGAATTTCAGTCCCATCCCAAGCACTGCAGATACAAAACTGTCTTTTTTTTTTTTTTGCACAGCTTCTTCCTGCAGCTGTGCTCTGGAGGGAGCCATACATAGACATACAGGTATGTATATTAGTTATTGCTAAAATAACTGCACTAAGGCTCTTTGTTTGGAGACTGTCTACTTCTGAGGAGTGAAACATGAGGAGCTGGAGCTTGCCAGCTGCACATTTCACTTTCTCATCTCCCCAAACAGAGATTGAAAATAGCCTGTTTATCAGATGTGTATCTAACTCCTATTCCACCGTGAGGTCTAAAAAGGAATTTCCAGCCTTACAAATGTGCCCCTGGTGGGGCATTACCGTCTGTTCTGATCACTGCAAAGGGTCCCTCTCCCTTCTCCAGGCCCAAACCCACTGAGGCATCTCTTTAATGACTATAAAACAAAAGGCAAGAGGCTTTCTTAATTTATACACAAATACATTACCAATTAAAAGGTAACTGTGAAAAACAAAGCTGATAATTGAAAGCCTTCTGCAACCTGAACTGTAGCATTGCTACCATGACATTACAATAATTAGTTAATCTACCCCCTAATTTGTCTCAATTTGCATTGGCAGGCTGGAAGCTGCTGTCTACATGATTTCTCATTGAAAACTGTGGTAGAAAAGAAAAGAAGGGGGAGTTTCTTCCCACGACCCACCCACTCTGTGCATAATCTTCTCCCTCTTCTCTCCAGCACCACTGTAAATCTGGAATCCATCTCCATTATGACAAGTGGAATTATACTCCAGATCCACTAGGAGAGGAGAATTTGGCTTAATACCCCCTGAAATACACCAAACTCATGCATTGAAAAATGCCCTTTCGTTGTACCAGCCTGCTGCCCATGGGCCTGCTGCACTGCCAGGTCTGGCACAGGGCATTTGCAGGAAACTCCTTCACTCCTGCATCTCCATCCCTGCTTGCAAAGTTTTTGATCAGTCCATAAATTCTCTGATTTTTCCTCTTGCCACTCAAAGCAGCAGAGGCAGATCCCCACTTCTCACCTCAGCTGCTCAGATGGATGGAACATCTTGGAACATCTGTGCATCCCAAACACAGGGGGTGAAGAGGCGTTTAAGGCAGGATTCCACGCTTTGGGAACACCTTCCTCTGACTTCCACCAGGAGTCAACTGCTCTGCCCCCACACCTGTCCAGCCAGATGCTGGACAGCAGCAATTCAAGCCATTAGAAAGACATTTTTAATATCTATTTGCTTCAAAATAAGGCAGGAAGACAAAAATTGGTAAAGATAATCCTTTCCAACTAGCTCAAGACTTTGACAAAATACATCTTGCTTTTCCAGGAATTATATTTACTTATCTGCACAAGACTTGCAATACCCCCTATTTTTCAAATCAAGCTCCATTCTGGTCCCTTCCACAAGCTGAAACCCACCATTATCTAAAAAAACAAGGACAACTTGTACAACTCACAGCAAGCATTTGCCAAAATGTTAGCCCTCAGCACTTCTTTTTAAACAAACATGAGGAAATAAGATGACCTTTAAATCGCTTCTTGACATGTACTAAATCTACAGAAATTAGGAGGATTCTCTGGAAGGAGCTGTATAATTTTAGTACTCAGTGTATTTTTAGCAAAGAATATTTTGTATACAAAAGAATGCTGTGTGCAGTAACACTTCAGGGATTTTAGGGAGCTTTGAAAGGCTGGAGTTTAGGTTAAAGGGCAGTAGAAGTGGTAGGTGGATGGCCTGAAGAAAGCAGAAGACAACCACAATGAGCTGATCAAAACTTGCATCATCTGGGCAATACATTTTTATTGCCCCCATCATTTTATTCTTTAAAAGCAGAGCTTGGGGACTGCATTAGTAAATAAATTCCTTCTTTCACCCACCCCCTCCTGCTCCTGAGACACAGAACATGCAGGGCAGGTGAGCAGAGTCTGAGCTGCAGCTGCACAGGTAGATTGGAGAGGGCAGCTGGATCAGAGCCCTAACCTGGGATGAGCTCAGTCATCCTTTTTTCCAGTGAGATGAATTCTGTAACCAAAGGGGAGGTGGGTGGCAGAAGAACAAGTGTCCCAGGAACTGGGGATGCTGAGAGGAAGGAAAACAGGCAGTGGATCTGCTGCCGGGTGAAGTATTTGAGAGCCCTTGGCAGGGACAGGCTGAGGTACCCACACATGCAGCAGGATTTGCTGAGACCTTTGCAGTTTGTCTCAGATTTGTTTCATTGGGAAGGGAAGGATTTCAGCTCAGTCTGAGTGCTTGGAGCACTCATTTCTCTGTAACCCTGGTGGAGTGTGATGTTCACTCCCAGCCAAGCTCCACAGAGCTGCACTCTCCCTGAACTGGGTCACAGCACCTCTGAGCTGTTTGGGAAAGGGGCAAAGGGGCATCTTGTACCACAACCCAGGACAAGATGGTGTGAAAACATCCTGGAATTCCCCACAAAAGACAGAGACCCAGATCCAGCACATTCTTGCAGTCACACATATTCACTTCCCCATATTCAGCCAGCTCAGACTGAACTAGACAGGCTTAAGAGCACCCCTAAATCAGAGACACAGCACTGCAAGCCTGAAGGAAGAGAGGCAAGGACAAAGTAGCACACAAGGAGAATTTGAAAGTGGCCACATCTCCCAGACCATGACAACAATTCCAGAGAACTAAGGGGCACAACAAACAACTTTACAGCTCATATCACTCAAGCCCAGCACTGTGAAGACCGAGGCAGATGCAGAAAAAGTGTTAGACACCATTCATTGAATATATAATTCTTAATGGTGAGAAATTAAGAGCTGCCAACACATTTCTCCCTCACACATGCATGCATTCCCTGCAAAACTCACACTGACAAAGCTCTCAGAGTTTGGAGAGACAGGCTGGGCTGGCATTTACTCTTTACTAATGCCAGGAATTGCTCTGCTCAGCCTTCCCAGAGCAGAAGTGCTGATACACAGGTTTAGTAATGCCCAATTCAGCCAGTGGCAGCTACAAGCTCAGTGTCTCTTTTCCTCCCTCTCCTCAGTGCAACTCCTATTAACAAACACCAGTAGCTCCCAGCTACTCCCTGCCCTGGTTTCTGTGGATCCTCCCATGGAATCCCTCTCCCCTGTGCACTGCACTGAGGGATTTCACTTCATAGCAGATGTTTGAGAGGTTACAGCAGTGGGCAAACTGTACAGACAAAAACACCAGGAAAAAATAAAAAGGAAAGCAAGGACTTAAATGCACCTGACCTGATCTCCCAGGCTGTCACAGCACACATCACAGTTGAGATGGCCAGGATACACAAAGTGTCACCATACAATATCAGAAGGCTTCAAGCATCTGCCCATACAGAGTAACACCACTTCAAAATGCTGCAAGTATCCACCCTTCTTGCCCTTTAGCCCAACCTTTTATACCCCTCATGGTTCATGCATTGCACCTGTGTGCCCTCTGTTCCCTGTGTGGCTGCTCAGCACACCTGGGCACCCCATGGCTCATTGCTGTCAATGCTGCTCACCTGCTTTTCACAGCTGCACCCACTGGGGGTGAGGCTGGGCCAGCCCCACTCCCAATCACCACAAGCTGTGTGCCTACACCAGGCCTGCAGTGTGCAAAGCTTGCCTGGAAATGAACACTTCAAGCACAATGACAGAAGTGTCACACCTCTGGTTTTGCCCTGCAGGATGCCAAATGCCAGGCCAAGGACTCAGCTCAAAGCCCCCATTTCAGAACAGAGCCCGCTCTCCGAGCAAGCAGTGCCTCTTCAGGAGACATCAGTGATGAACACAGGGTGAAGTTAAGGCAGGGAATGTTTTGCTTGCTAGCTCAGGATGCTCTGAGAGCCCTGTGGTGCCCCAGCTGGTCATTTCTGCTCTTGTTAGTCCGAGCAACAGAACGTGCCCAGCTCCAGTGGTTATGAGTAAGCGAGGATGGAGCACTGCTGGTGACAGCAGCTTCCCAGAAATTATCCCCAGTACACACAAGTTCTTTAGAGCTTCCCAAATATATATACACATCTATAAACCTCATTTGAGGCTTTCATCTGGAATGAGATTTGTTTTCCTGATCCTTTTGATAGCCTCCTGTAGACAGGAGATGTACAGAAGCCGCTGCTGAACACAAGGTGTGCTCATTGCGTGTATTTAAGGGTTGCAAATAAGTGTTCCTTAGCCAAATATTTCCACCCATGAGGTGATGTGTTTATACACTCTGTGGTTCAGGACCAGCAGTTGCTTGGGATAGACTGTGCCTCTCATGTTTGGAAGCTCACAAGCCACATGCTGGGAATCAGGTATCCTCAAACTGTTTGACTTCACTCACAAACACAGCTCCAGATGTGAAACAGCATCATCCTTCCTTTTTAGAGATGACTTCCCCCATGATTCCCCTTCTCCCCTACCTAGAAATCTGAAAACTCAAGTTAGCAGAGGAACGGTCAGGAAACAGAAGAAATTATATACCTTGCACAGTATGGAATACATTTGAATAAATCAGGAAAAAAGCTACCAAAATAACTACAAAACTCTCAGTTCTTTGGAAAGAAAAGGGCTTATTTTTCAGCACATGGGGGTGAAGCAACACGTTCCTATGCACAGGGATGCCCAGAGAAGGAATTGTATAAATTTTAATTGATTTTGCCATCCTAGCCCCTCTATTTCTATGTTTTTGGTGAGACAGAGAAAGAGGCATTCAGCTGGTACATATTATGGCACATTCAGAAGGAATTTTGGGAATAACTCTCTTGTGCTATGGAGTCACCCAGATGCCCAAAGAAACCAACATTTATGACTCTATTTTCTGACTCTATTTGATACAGATCTTGGCACCCAGTGCTTCTTAAATAATGCTGCTTCAGAGACTTGCAGAAATATCCTATGGTTTAAAAATCAGTGTTTACCTAAACACTGGAGTATGGTGTCCATCACACACCTTAATTGCTGAGAAAGGCTGGTGTTACCAACCAAAAGAACTGGTAATAGGCACGAGAAAGGATGCTAAGAAATTGATTCAGGGGAGGCAGGAGCTTGGAGCAGCCCTTGTGATTGTGGCTGAGCAGTGAGGGCTCCCTCAGAGCGGGCTCAGTCCCTGTGGTACCAAAGGATGCACAGCTCCACACCAGGGGTCCCTGAGCAGCAGAACAGACCAAGCTCAGCTCCTGAACTCCTGCAGCAAACACAGAGCATGCCAGGAGGAGCTGCTGGCCAGCCCAGAAAGGTGGGAATGAGCTTGTGAGCCCATCTGCAGGCATCCCAGCACGGACAGGGGCATGTCCCAGGTAATGGATGGCAGCCCAGCTGCCCCAGATGAGGGAGTTTCCTTTATGCACCAGTCCCTGGGTTAATCCAGCAGCATCTGGCAGTGATGCTCTTGTTAAGGTTGCTATTTATAAAGCCTGATTGTTCCTTCAGGGACAGCTCTTGGCACAGGAGGCCTCAGGAGAGCTGCAGTGATCTGGTTAACAAAACATCCAGCAAGCTGGGAAATCAAGTCTGCTTTTGATTTATAACCCAGCAAACTAAAATTACGATTTGCCAGGCTCGTTTTGGCACTCTCATAATTCAACTATAGTTCTGATTATTTTTAAAAAATAATAATTAAAAACCCACGGAGTTTAATTACCGTAATTATGGGAATACTCAGAGTGAATAGGACATGAAAATAATGAGGCAAATGTGTACAGCTCCACTTCCACCAATTAACAGGATGTTAAGTTTGTGAGACAAATCTTAGCAGGGAAATAACTTCTCCACTGGCACCGTGGCAGCAGAAGGGACAAACCCACCTCATGTCTAGGTTTTATCACAAACCTATTGCACCCTCTTGTGCCACAGCGTCAGAATTACTTTGGCTTGGCTGGAACTGAATTGTTCTGCAGCACTTGACCTTCAAATCCACTCTCCTGCAGCAGAACTTGGGGAAAACATGCGGTGGTGCAGCAGCAACACATTAGAGCCTGTTAGTGACAAGCTGGTTTTCTGTGCAAGAGTGAATATTGCGACTTCCAGGCTTTTGGGGATTCCCTGGATGACTGGTTTGCATGTGTCACCCCAGGACTTTGTTGGACAATGGCAAATTGGAGCTGAGTCAGCAGTGCCCTGGAGCCAGGAGGGCCATCCCTGTCCTGGGGACAGCAGGGACAGCATCACTGGTCAGGCCAGGGAGGGATTGTCCTGCTCTGGGCTGGGGCCTCACCCAGAGTGCTGGGGGAGTTTTGGGCACCGCAATAAAGAAAGATCTAAAGGTGTGAGAGAGTGTCCAAAGGAGGGGCACGGGGATGGGGAAGGGTCTGGAGGGGCCCGTGAGGAGCAGCTGAGGGCACTGGGATTGTGCAGCTGGAGCAGGCTGAGGGCAGAGCTCCCCGGGGCTGCAGCTCCTCCCGAGGGGCAGCTCCCATCTCTGCTCTGGGACAGGGACAGGAGCCAGGGCACGGCTGGGGCTGGGCCAGGGCAGCTCAGGCTGGAGAGCAGGGAAAGGCTCTTCCCCCAGAGGTGCTGGCACTGCCCAGGCTCCCCAGGGAATGGGCACGGCCCCGAGGCTGCCAGAGCTCCAGGAGCGTTTGGACAGCGCTGCAGGGATGGACAGGGTGGGGTTGGTGGGGGGCTGGGCAGGGACAGGGGCTGGGCTGGGGGATCCTGTGGGTCCCTTCCAGCTCTGGGTGTTCAATACCAGAAACTTTGTAGAATCACTTGGTAGATCCAGCATCCCACAAATCTTCCTGGCCAGACCTGAGCTGGCCCTTTCCTAGGTTTTCTAGGAGAGGAAAGAGCTAAAAACCTACAAAGAGGATCCGTATAAAACATGAATATCTCATCCCCTGCTCAGGGAGGCCAAGGCAGAGGAATATTTTTTTGCCTCAGGTGCCAAGTCCAGTGATTGTGCTGCATTTTAAGCTAAGCAAGGAACAGGAGTAAGTTTGAATAAGAATAGGATGTATAGAAAACACTGACAGAGTCAAGGCAGAACCATCAGGGACTGTCCTGCCTAGGAAAGATCAACGAGTTCCCCTCAGCCCTCAACAAGGCAAGAGGGAACTAAACCCATTTTTTCACTCTGGTCCTGGTTGATAGGACAAGGAATAACAAAGCTAATTTGATCCATGGGAGATTAAAGTGAAATATTAGGATGACAAAAAAGTCTCCTCAATCAGTCTCTTCAGGCAGTCCCTCACTGCAAATTAAAAGCAGCTTAAGCAGGTATGTCAGGGATAGAAGACATCCTCCAAGCAGCAGAGTGAATTACACCACTTCTCAAGGTCCTTTCCAGGCTGGCTGCTGCTGTGCTCAGCTCTGGAATTGTTCCTCTCTGATTAACACCGAGGTTTGCTTTTCAGGGGATCAGGCAGGAGCTTGTCCAACAGCTAAATAACAAAGTGGTTCTCTGGCAGTCACGTCCCCAGTCCCAGCACTGCCTCTCTCCTGCTGGGAGCACTGGGCTAACGCTGATCTGCAGCTCCTGATCGCTGTGAAAACACAACATTTCTAAACATTTCACTGCCTCAACTGCAGATTTTAGCCTGAGCTAAAGCTGCTTCTGCTACAGCATGAAAAAAAAAATATTTCAGGTGCAGGGCAGTATCTAAATCCATAGATTAAATAGCAAGCAGGATCCTCAGCTGCTGCAGTCAGCACAGGGCCAGAGCTTCCCTCAAAGCAGCTTTGGCCCCTTCCTTGGTGAGGATGAAATCTAAAGAAAATACACTAAATAACAAAGCTGGAAAAAAAAAAAAAATAAAAAATGGGAATAAAAAATCACCACAACGCCTTGGTTTAACAGGAATAGCCTTCCCAAAATCTTTTCCTCATGAAGGCACGTGGCTGCAGCAGGAGTGGGGAATCTGCTTGGATTTGCCAAGTGCTGATAGGGAAGTTCCCAAAGCCTGGCTCAGGGGCTGTAGGACAGGCCTGGAACAATTGGAACTGAATTACACTGTGATCCATGAATCAAAGCGCTGGCAATTACCATTTCAAGGCAGGTGAAACAATAACAAATAATGAACAAAGAGATGTTTCAAGCCCTGTGCTTGCTGCTCACTGGACACATTTTACCCCGAGCCAAGGTGAGCCTGTGATAGCCCCAGTTAATCACAGCTGAGAAAATGAGGGTGTAATCTCCTGGACTGGAAAGCAGCATTTCAAACCTCCTCCAGCGTGCACCCAATAAGGCTTTTATAGCCTCTGCTCAGATTTAAAATGGGAGAACAGAAAACAGGTATGAATTGGGCCAAATTGCACATTGGCTGAGAGGCAGCACAGCCTCTGAAACACCTTGGCAGGGGTTAAAAACACTCCTAGGCAGCAGCAAACTATACACATCTCATTTTATGTGTTTTTTAGTACACAAGATGAAGCTCTCTGCATTGAAGACATGACATTTTTGACAAGATTTACATAAAATTTCATATTACAGACTTAAATTACTGAATTGGGGTTTTTATGTATTATTATTTTTATTATTCCAGCTCCTCAAGCACAGATTTCTCCCCCACAAGGCAGATCTCTGCATGCTGGTGACAGGTTCCTCTAAACATCTCTTAGCCAACTCCTGAGAAGTGGCCACAAACCACAGGTTGAAAACCAGAGGTCTCAGTTATTTCCTGGCCTGTTTTCCTTTGTCTCTCAATCCATCCAACCTCTGGCCACAGCTCATCTCCCACAAATCAGCCACCTTTAACACTCCAGCTTCCCTTAGCAGCTCCAAAGAGCCACAGTTTGGCAGACAAAGAAGTGTTACCTACAGGCAGCACCATGGGACCATTAAGGCTGGAAAAGACCTCCAAAATCAGAGTCCAGTCTTTGCCCAGAAACCCCCAGGCCCACAAAACCATATCCCAAAGTGGATCCACTCATTCTTTGAACATTTCTGGGGCTGGTGACTCCTCCACTTCCCTGGGCAGCCTCTTCCAAAGTTTGACCACTTTCAATTTTTTCCTAATATGCAACCCAAACCTCCCTGGAACAACTTGAGGCCATTTCCCCTCATCCTATCACTGGTTCTCTGGGAAAAGGAGCCTTTCAGCATCAGCCAACCTTCAAACTAGGATCTAAATTCAACAGCAAAATGACAGAGCAGTGCCCAACTCCCTGGCTGATAGCATTTCTACCCTCAGACACAGAAAGGAACTGAAACACAGAAGGATGGAGGAAAAAATGAGCCTTACATCAAACTGGGAAGAAGGTTCCAAGATGTGAGTGGAGCTATTGAGGGCTTCCAGCTTCTGAAATTTGTCTCTGTTTTTACTTCCAGGTGCATTGCAAGGGTGGCTGCTTGCACACTGAGCTACTGATGCTGCCTGACCCCACACAGCAGCTCCTGTCGAGCAGTGCAGGGTCTTTGGCAGGGATGGAGATTCATCCAAACTCTGTTTTTGTTGTTGGGCTGAATAGAAACTGCCCCAAGAGTGGGCTTTTGGCAGGGCAGGTACAGACACCAGGGAGTGTTACCCAGCTCAGCCTGCTGTTAACACCTGCCAAATTCCCAAATTCCCATCAATGGCACTGGAAGCCGTGCAGGAAAACTGGCAACAAAGCTGGGGCCTGTGCAGAGGAGCTGATGGAACAGGAGTGCCTGCAGGAGAAGGGGAACCAGCCAAGCTCCAGGGAACCCATGGCTGGACCATTTCTGGGCACCTACCCTGCTCTTGTTCTCCTGGACCATTACATTCATATCCATGGAGAGCTCAGGCTGCTCTGGAGCTGGTGACAGTGACTCCCCCTGTGGCAGGGAGGGAGTGGGGGGTCAGGACCCAGAGATGTCCCTCTGCAGCCCTCACCCAGCTCTTGGACTTTGCTGCAGGCAGCAGCTGAGCTCAGCAAGTTGCATTTCCAGCACCATTGCAGCCCCAGTTCTCCACTGGCAACGTGACTCCTGCTCCAAATGCCACTTTCTCCTCCATTCCTTGAGCCCAGGGGGAGGAAAATGGGGGAAGAGGAGGAGCAGAGAGAAAGGGAGGCTGATTCTCACCACAGCTGCAAGCTCCAGCTCTAAACTGCTAACCCCTCTGCTCCTTGGAAAGCTGACTTCCAAATCCCTAGGTGTTTCATTATCTCTTCCACTCTCCCTCCCAGAGTTTCTCTCAGGTAATTGTTCCCACCATAGCATCTGCTTCAATTTGAGCCTGTTTCCTCCCTCACTCCAAGGTTTTTCAGCATGAGTGAGGTGATGGCTTTGCCTCGGCTCCCTCATTCCCTGCATAAGCAGTGAAAGGTCTGAGAGGCAAATAAATGAGTTTGTGCAGGGACAAATCTCCTGCCCAGGTAAGAGAGGGGATCACCAGCCCTTGGGGAAGCAATAACAGGTAACAGGCTCAGCACAGAATCAGAAATAACCTTCTACCAGCCACACAACCAGAGCAGACACTCATGGACTTGGCCTTTAGACCCATCCTGCTCTCACACACAGATTCCTCCAGCTCCAGGAGGAACAAAGGAATTGCCATTCCCACATCACTGCTGATAAAGTGCTCGTTTGCAGACAAGTCACCATTCCTGCTATGAGCAGCAGTCAAAAGATGCTGCAAAAACTTGCTGGTTAGGTCATCATTACCCCCACAAGAGAAGAGAGGAATCATGAGCTCATCCTTTGGCAGGAAGGGATTGACTGTAGTTTGCAATATTCAGAGTAATTTGTGTAATTTAATGCAGAGGTGAAGTTCTCAGCCAGGGTAAATCAGAGCAATGTCAATTTTACACTATTGAAGCAGCTGGATCAGCCTTTTAACAAAAAAACTTCACTCTTTTAAAAAATTTCTTCTGTTCACCTTGAAGAAGCCTCCTTTAATGCCATGTACTGTTTTTAGGTTGCAGCAACTGTCAGCTAATTGCTACCTGGTCAGTGCTGTAACAGCCAAAGTGTTTCCATCACAGCTTTGATTGAACCTGGGTAGATGGAAAGAAGCAGAGAAAGCCCAGTGCAAAGGTATTTCAATCAATTAGGAGGTACGTGGATAATCATGACTCCCATCAGCTAACTAATTACAGAGCTGACTCAATAACTGGCTTTTTAAAGTGTAACAAAGTTCATTGGGACAAATTCAATACTGCTGCAGGTTCCTGGCAGCACCTCAGTGGCAGAGGGGAGATGGTCTGCCATCTCCAGCTTTTCCCACAAATAGAGATTTAAGAGTAGGCAGGGATAACTTATCCTTGGTTTCTGCGTTAAGCAAGAACCATTGCTGGAGAGCAGTGCCATGGAGAGCCCAGAACAGACCAGGATACTGACACTGTATTCAAAAGCCTGAGATGAAGGAGAGCCTGCTGCCTTGGGCTGGGACACAGCTGATTCTCCTCACAGCAGCTGGCACAGGGCCGTGCCTGGGTCTGTGCTGGGAGCAGAGTTGGTACCTCTGGGATGCTTTGGTTTTGCTCAGAAGTGCTCACACAGAATTTTTCTGCCCCTCACCAGGGGCAGGGCAGAGGCTGAAGAGCAAGGAGCTGGGGGGCACAGCTGATCCAAGGGATATCCCACAGCACAGGGCTTCATGCACACGTATATAGCCAGGGAAGGAGGAAGAGGAGGATATGCAGAGTGATGGGATTTGTCTTCCCAAGCCACCACCACTCCTGATGGAGCCTGACTGCCCTGGGATGGCTGAGCTCCTGCCTGTGGGGAGCCAGGAAAGAATTCCTTGGTTTGCTTTGCTTCCTGAACAGCTTTCACTTTACCTATCAGTCTCCAGCTCAACCCACGAGTTCTCCTTCTCACTCCTCTGATGCTCTCCCTGTCCCACCGAGGGAGACTGAGCTGCCAGCTGGGGTTCAGCCATGGCAGAGCCTGAGCAATGCAGCATGTGCTGGGCCATGAACAAATCCTCCCTTCTGGCCATTCAGGCAGCATTTCTCCTGCTGCAAGGCAACAAATCAAGCTCTGCTCATGGGTGTGTACGAGTCCACGATGTTCCCCGAGTCTGGGCGCACATCACCGAGTTTGGACTTGGGTCCCAATTGTTTCCTTCCCCACCCCCCTGCTCAGACAGGCTCCTGTGGAAGCCAGAAGCGTTGTTTCCTGACATGCAGACATGAGGAAAGCTCTGTTTCCTCCTGGAATAGCTTATGGGAAGACCATACTCTGGGCCAGCTCTCTTGGAGCAGCTTTAGGATCGCCTCCCAGTGACATGATTCCTCCCACCCCTGCCATCAATCCAACACCAGCAGCACTCCAACCATGGCAAAACCACCTCCATTTCCACACAAAAGGCTCAGCTCCAAAGGTTTTATACCAAGCCCAGGCCCTACAGCCACCACCGTGCCTGGGAGCAATTTGCTTTGGTAGAAGCAGGACCTGCTTTTAAACCCAAGTCCAGCAGCCAAGTAGGTGGTCACTTAATATCTCTGGGCACTTTCAGGGAAGATTAGGTGAAAGTCCAAATCCAGGTTGACATTCCCTCTCTCAGAGAAACAGGCCTGCAATAAATAAGGCTGCGTGCAAGTTGTTGTTCCTGCTAAACTGCTCCACTCAGCCACTTACAGCCAATATGTTCCTCATTAGCACTCGGGGAAGCTGCGAGTGCACAGGGCTCTCTGTGCAGCCCCGATCCCATTCTCCTCCCAAACACATGGAAACACTTTAAAAGTAAGAGCCCTGGGACCTGTGCAAGGGCGACAAGTGACGAGATGAGGAGAGGAGACCAGAGCCAGCCCCTGACAAATTTGAACCATCCAGGCTTTAATCCACAGCAACCCCCAGAAAAATTGATGCTAAACAAACCTTGCCTTTTCCAGAGAGGAGATTACATGTGTAATGGAAAAATTATGGGTATGGGGAGTCTGGCCTACAAAAATTGGGTAATATTAAGAGCCTTCAGTTTTGCTTTCCATGATTAATGGAACTTCCCCTACATGTAACTCAGTCAACATTTCCATCCCCCTCAGAGCCTATTGAGAGCCCCCTATTTTTTTAATTTAAGGAAAATGGAATTTTAAGGCTTTGTAGCATTTCCATAACTTGCTGGGAGCAGGTGATTGGCCATTTCCCCTTTCCCACCACCCCCCTCACGAGGCAGAGCAGGGCAACAGAGGGGTACTGCCTTCACATCTCCTACTGGGACAGCATTTTGGGCTTTTCAACCTGAAAGATCCCATGATTTCCCTCATTGTTTCAAGGGGCAGGAAGAACCCACAAAGCCAAGCAGAGCTGAACTGGGTCTTGGGGAAGGGGCCATCCCAGTGCTGCTGGATCTGATGGATCACAGGGATACCCAGCTCTTCTCCAGAAGTGAGGAGGCATCACACAAATGTCTAATGAAACAGTTGAGCCCCAGCATTGGACAAAGCAGAAACAGGCCATTAATGCCAAAGCCACAGGACTTTAAAAGTTAAAGCTGTTGGAAGAAATGTTTGTGCATGTTGCTTTCATGCCAGTGGAAACAAGAAAAAGCTGAAACTCTCTGCACTGGCATAGCAGGTTCAGCTTTGATCTCTCAGGAGGTTCATTTCCTTCATTAGGCTTTTCTTAAAACCCACTTTTATGAACCCTTTTAATTTCCCCCCTGCATCTCACCCCCATAAAAGCCTTTTCAGATTCATTTGACAAAAGGGCAGGGTGGGGGAGGAGAATCTAATTTAAGTGCCCCTAAACATTACCTGAAGATGCTGGTTCTGTATGGAGATGCTAGAGCTGCTCATGGTGAGAGTCACAGGCACTGAAGGAGGGGAAAAACCCCCTAAGGCAATAATAAATCATTAAAAGGAACACAGGGAGGACAGAGAGGAGCAGATCCTCAAAGCACCCACACAAGGAAAGCTACAGGACAGAGAACAGCAGGGGCATGTCCAACACAACGTGGCTGGTCACTGCTGCAAAACATCTCCCACAGTCCCTGTTTGATCCCTGGATCCCTGGGCAAACTAGAATTTGGCCACAATTGTGGTGTCCACTCTGCAAATACAGTCCAGTGGCACAACCTCTTCCTCACAGTTGGGCTGCAAGGCTTAAAAATTCTAGATTAAAGGAGTTTAAGGGGGTTCAGCATCCTACTACTCAAATTTCAGCACCAAGCTGATCACAGCATTGGAGCAGGTGGTTTAGGGGTGCTGTTCCTGTAAGAAGCATGGGATCAGAGGGGCACCCTCTTTGAAATGCCTACAGTGGAGAGAATTTGAACTCTGCATTTATTGCTGATGAATCTTTGCAGGGAAAAAAAAAAAAAAAAAAAAAAAAAAAAAAAAAAAAAAAAAAAAAAAAAAAAAGACAACAATTCNNAAAAAAAAAAAAAAAAAAAAAAAAAAGTGTACACATCATTTCATTCACCCTATATGCAAGGCACAGGTAAACAGTGTTGAGTTCACTCCTCCAAAGGGAAATTTTGGATCCTTCTCAACATCAAGTCACCTTACACCACGAAAGCCTTTGGTAGCAAGGGCTGGACAGGTGCTGCCTGGGTTGCAGAATTCAGTCCCCCACTTATGCACTGGACTGGGCTGTGTCCATGAGGAGCAGCTTCATTTTAACAGCAGTTTGTGGGCTTTACCCCACTATTCCTATTAAGAGTTAACTTACCAGTAGCCTGCTCCTTGGAGTAAATTAAACCATGAAACAACCAGAGCAAACTGTAACCAGCTCGTCTGTGTAGATGAACTTGCTCAAGTCCTCAGAAGCAGATACTCCTCTTAATGAGAAAACTGTGTCCAGATCCTGCTCAGGCTGTTCTGGACCCTCAGGGGTTGTGTCCTCTGGCAGAAGAGAACAATCCCACTTTGCACTCTCAGCCTGCTCCTGCTAGAGACAGTTGTCATTTCCAGACAATTTCCAAGGGACAGATTCTGACCTCGCATAAAACAAGAATCCACGCAAGGAGGGCTGTTCAGTTATTCTGATTTTAAGCCTGGCATAGCACAGAAGAGGTTCTGCCCTGCCTTTTCCTTTCTGATGTTCACTTAACTCACTGTAACATGAACACAACTGGATTTAACAGGACTCAATTACTGCAATAGCTCACACTCTTTCTTTAGTCCTGGAAGCACAGGCCACTGCTTTTCTGCTACATCAACCCCAGGCCTCCCCCAGCCCAAACTCAATTTCAATTACATTTAACAAAGCTAGGTGGATGGACAGCATAAAGTCAGATGAAGTTCAGTGCAGACAAATGCCAGGTAATGCACTTAGGAAAGGATAATTTGAACTACACAGGGAAAAAAAAATAACAGAATGCTTTTGCAAGATAATCATCTGCTATGCACAGAGAGGCAGGGAACTGAAAAGACTTTAATGGGAAGGGATGGCAAGTCCTTCCTTGGGAAGCTGCTTGTCCCAGATTGCAGCAATCTGAGCTCAAGTCCAACTCCTGCAGCACTGCAGCAGCAACAGAGCTCTGAGAGATCACAGAGACTCTTCCACAAGTGAAGCTTGTGTGGAGTTGGAGTTTGGTGAGTGTAGGAAAGGATCCACGAACTCTTTGTGCACCTCTGAGTCAGAATGTGCAGAGCTTCTGGGAGCCCAGCTGCAAACAGCAGGGCAGAGAAACTTCTCCCCCAAAACCTCCTTGAGCTTTAATCCAGGCATGCTGAAGCTTTGTATAGACACATTCCCCACTGGTGAACAGGAGCCACAAAGTGCCAACAGTCTTTTCACAGGGGGAGAGCCTGTGCCAAGCAGATTCCCCAGTGAGACCTCTGCACCTTCACTGCCTTTGCACATCAGCCCCCATGGAATCCCAGACTGGTCTGGGTGGGAAGGGACCTCCAGGCTCATCTCATTCCATCCCCTTCCATGGGCAGGGACACCTCCCACCACACCAGGCTGCTCCAAGCCCCATCCAACCTGGCCTTGGACACTTCCAGGGATGGGGCAGCCACAATCCTCACCCTGCCCCTCTCCTTACACAGGAGCCCAGATCTGAGACTCAAACCTCTGTGTGCTAGGGAGAGCAGGGCACCCAGAGCAGGGCTGCACCTCGAGTGCTGTGTCCAGTTCTGGCCCCTCAGTTTGGGAAGGACCTTGAGACACTCAAATGCATCCAGAGGAGGCAACGAGGCTGGAGAGGGGCTGGGAACACAAACCCTGTGAGGAACCACTGAGGGAGCTGGGGGTGCTCAGCCTGGAGAAAAGGAGACTCAGGGGTGCCCTCATCACTCTGCACAGCTCCTGAGAGTTGCCTGTGCTCAGCTGGGGCTGGGCTCTGCCTCCAGGCAGCACTGACAGAACCAGAGGACACAGCCTCCAGCTGCACCAAGGGAAATTTAGGTTGGATATTAGGAAGAAGTTTTTTACAGAAAGGATGATAAAGTTCTGGAATGCTCTGCCCAGGGAGGTGGTGGAGTCACCATCCCTGGGTGTGTTTAACAAAGCCTGGATGTGGCACTGGGGGCCAGGGTTTAGTTGAGGTGTTGGGGCTGGGCTGGACTCCATGATCTGGAAGGTCTCTTCCAACCCAGTGATTCTGTGATTCTGTGAACAACTCCAGCCTGCACCCTGCAAAACAAAACCTAACCTCAATCTCAAGCTCTGTAATCCCCATACAGGATGTAGATGTAGAGAGAAGCAACCACAGATGCAGCCTCTCCCAGTGAGCTCTGCTGCTCTCCACTTCTCCCTGCCTGCGTCCCTGCTCCAGGGGAGAAGCCCCATCACTGGCTTCCAGCTCTGCAGCGGGGAAAAGGTGGTTGGCAGGGGGTGCTGGCACTGCCCAGGCTCCCCAGGGAATGGGCACGGCCCCGAGGCTGCCAGAGCTCCAGGAGCGTTTGGACAGCGCTGCAGGGATGGACAGGGTGGGGTTGGTGGGGGGCTGGGCAGGGACAGGGGCTGGGCTGGGGGATCCTGTGGGTGACCCCCAGCTGAGGATATTCTGATTCTGTGAAGGAGAACAAGACAGCTCCTCACCCCCCTCCCCACCATCTGGTGCCTTAAACACCGAGACCTTCCCCTCCATACACCTTTGGAGGCCAAACACCGCCGGCACAGATCTGGGCGATGCAGCACTCCCTGCTCTGGGCTCTGCCAGCCTTTCCCGAGTGTCTCCAGGCTGTCAGAGCTCACAGGATGGATCGCAGACCCCACGGAGCAGCTGGCAGGCTGGAGCCGGGCCGGGAGCACATTCCATGAAGTGTGGGGCCATCTGACGGCAGGAGCAGGCAGCGCCAGGCTCAGCATCCCCAGGGCTGCTCTGCTTTGCTCCATTCATCTTCGGTAATTGAATGCATGCCCTGGGGGGGAGCGCCGCGCAGGGCGAGAGGGAGGGGGGGAACAGTATTTATATTTGTCTTCCCAGATTTAGTTTGTCTTTATCTCGAGCTATTTTGAATGTCATGGGGAGTTAATGAAGACATGTTGTGCATCTGCAACGCATGGAGCAACTTCTCTCCTGTCTGAGCATATTAAGTTCTTCCTTACTTACATTAGGAATTACAGGGAAAGAACAGACACAAACAAAAAGGGAGGAAAGATAAAAGGAAAGAGATAAGAGTGGAAGAAAAGGAAGAGGAAGGTTTTTGTTTGGTTTTTTNNNNGAAGAAAAAGAAAGGGAAGGTTTTTTTTTTGTTTTTTTTTTTTTTTTTTTTTTTTTATTTAGCTCTCAAAGTTGCATCATTAGACATTTTCCCAACCCCTTCACCATGTCTGTCCTGATCAGAGATGCCAGCCCTGGAAGAAATGTCCCGGTCCATTTGGGATGACACAGGAACAGCCTCTTAAGCACCCCCTTCAATATCACTCTGCCCCACAGTGCCCATGACAAATGCAAGATGAGGGGACACAGCAGAGATGCCCATTGAGAGCTGGAGCCCTAAGCCTTGCTGTAAGCTACCTGCAGCCACCAGATTCCCCTCCAGCACCCAGGAAGGGCATCCCACACGGCAGGACCTCAGGCACGGGTACTGCTCTGCTGCTGGGTATTTTTAGTTTCTTTCCCTTCACTACAGACAGGAAACTGAGGCAGACAGAAAACACAGGCTCAGATCTACAAAGGCTTTTGGCCTCCAACCTCTGTTTTTAGACAATCCCTGGCTTAGATCTCACCAGTCCTTTCCAAGAGAAGAGACAAGGCAGTGACAGAAAAGGCCCTTTCCCCAGGATATCCCTTCCTCAGCTCTCCTCTCTCCCTTTTGGGAGAGGCAAGAATACAAAGTTGCCTCAGTCATGGGGCTGTTCTCTCAGAAATTAAGATCTTCCCTTTCCTGGCACTTCCCATCCTCTCTCTTTCCCTGAGGCAAGATCTGGCACACCTTAGACATTTTGGTTTGGCCCAGAGTTTTATTTAGACTGTTCCTTGCTTAGGGGATTCTCTGTTTATATCATTGGAGGGTGTTAATAAGGGCAGAATGGTTTCCAGACCCACACCAGCTGACTGGATTTCCTGAACCCACGCCATCTGTAAAAACAGAAATGTTCCTTTCTCCTTGTACACACAGATAAATGCATTAATGCTAAACCTCCTGGGGCAGCAGTGCAGGAGAGCTTGGGACTTCTGGCCAGCTGAAAACCTAGCAAGTTCTGGAATGAGGCACAGAACCACCATTTTTATTATGGGGGCTCAGCTGAAGACATAAAGATCTCCTTGCCCTGTGGAACAGACAGAAGAGCTTGACATTTTAAAAGAGCACACTGAGGAGATTCTGGCACCTCTCGCAGACACATCTGGCACTGGCCACCCTCAGAGACACCAGAATGTGCAAACTGAGGCCTGGCTGGTATTACAGCACTTGCCTATCAGTCAGCTCTTCCATCTCAAGGCAAGCTCCTCTGGAGCTCACAGAGCTCTGATCCAGATCCTTCCTGACACAGAGAGGCAGCACAGACAGATGTGCTTGGAAGATGGGACACCTGGAGACCAGTGCCTGGGGTCTGTCAGTCAAAAGGCTTTGTGCCTTGTGAGCCTGACACCAGCTTGATAACAAATTCCCAGTTTGGACTGAGCTGTGCACACCAAACTGAACTGGAAATTCCATGACTCAGCCAAGCCCATCTCACCAGGTTCCCACAGGAATGGTGGCATTATGTGAGCCCTGTGTGCAGAGCTGAGCACAGAGCTGACCCAGCTCCACGGTCTCACCCTCTGCTCTCCCCATCCAGCACAGCCAAGGAAATGCTGCACTCTTCAGAAAGAAGTGGCAGCTGCCAGTAGAGCCAAAAAATTCATCATTCTACAGCACAAAAATCATTCTCACAGGAGAACAGGCTCAGGCACCCAAGGGTTGGTCTGGCTGAAGCAGCAGCAGCAAGTGGCTGTGAAATACCCACCAAGAGAAAAAACAAGGGGTCAAGGAAGGAAATCCCTTATCCAGGGACACCCAGAATCAGTGTCTATACCAAGAGGGATAATTTGGTTTGCTCAACAAACAAAAAACCCCAAAAGGTTAAAATTCCCATCCCAATGCACCTGATGAGCTTTCAAGGAAGGGGAAGACTTTAGAACCTGGAGCAAGAACAGAGCTACTCAGCTACTCTCTGCCCGCAGCAGTGTGTCCTTCAGGCTCAGCCACTGCATGTCCCTGCCTTCACTCAAGTTTTCCCTGTGATAAAACTCTCCCTGTCTCAAGAAATGATGAAGATACAACAGCTAAACTGGAATAGGAGTGAGCAATCAAGGGACCTTGGGAGTGCTCCAGGCCATGGGGACTCCTCGCTGGAAGGAGCACGGATCCATCCCCTCTGCACCTGCCCATGGGACCAGGACACGTCTGTTTCCTCTCCCTGAGCAGTGTTCATGTCTGAAATGTGATTTGGGGATGGGACTGGCCTTCACTGCCCAGTTCAGAGTCACCTCTCAGCTCAGGAAGCACCACTCACCTGGCAGGGCTTGTTTCATCCCCTGGTGCTGTCGGCTCCATGAAATAGCAGAAGCCCTGACCACACCATATCTGCCCAAACCTTTGAGCTCCCTGACAGGTCTGACAGCTCAGACCATTTCATGTCAAGCCTCTTTATTTAATCACAGTGGAAATGAGGCTGTTCCCCTTTGGAAGCTTCCTCCCTGCCCAGCCCACTGGAACTCAAACACCTGGTTATTGTTTTCTCTCCTGTGACTAGAAATGCTTCCCACATCATCCATCTCACACAGCGACAAGACTGCAAAGGGCACAAGGCATTAAGAGCCCAATTCACTCCAGTTTTCATTGTTTCAGCATTGAACTCAGGGCATGAGAGCTGGCTCTTGGCTTGGCTTCCAAGTGACAAGAGTCTGTGTGTGTTCACAGCAAACCCAGTCACCAACGTGGTGCCTCTGAGCAATTTTGCTTTGTGCTATCAGAAATGCTGCAATACCGAGGTTTTCCAAGGGTTTTAATCCTTTATATGTTCAGAACTGCAATTTGGGGCCCAAAATAGAACAATACAGATCACATTATGCCAAAATGACAACTACTTACCTCAATTAAAAGGAGCAATTTTCTACACATTCTTATTAGAGTCGCCAAGCTCTGGGAGAGCAGCCCTGCAAATACTGGCCAGAATCCAAAAGCACTCTGCTATAAACATTCTTATAACAGACCTGCACTAATCCATATACATGAGGATTCAAAACATAAATCCATATTCTTTTGCCTCCATCCCATCACATTAGGCAGAGTTGACAAATGTAATTATTTCAGATTGCCATGCAATAAATGATCCTCATTATAACTGTGTGCTTTACCTTCAGTAACAGAACCCCTGACCTCCCAGTCTGATCTCAAGAACTCTGAGATTCATGACATTGCAGAAGCCATTCATTTTTTGATAACTCAGTTTGCCACTCTCCATTGTGTTTTCATCATAAAGGGCCTTGGAAGATTGTACTTATCAAAGTGCATTCAATAGTAATGGACCATCTAATCCTAAAAATCCTCTCTCGAACAAAAGCCAAGAACAAGCATTCCCATTTTCAACTTCTTTATATTTCAGTCAGCCTCCCAAAAGTCACTTTATATGGTTCACGGTTTAATAGGAGTTTAAGCAGCATTCCCTTCTGGGGGTTTTGTTTAAAAAAATTACCAAGTTTATTGCCTGTGTCAGAAGCTTCCTTACCCTGTTTTTATTATCTACAGCAGTACTACGATTTAATCTCTGCCTCAGTTTCCCTGATGCACGAAGCGCTCAGGTGATCTCTCGGTAATTGCTGTGGTGGCAGATCCAGCAATCCCCGTCCTGGCCATTAAAGCACCTCATTGTTTCACACCTCGGGTTTGTTCTCCGGAGTAATTAACAGCATGAAAGACAGGAATGAGCCTCATTAGCTCCCACAAGCACAGGCATCCTCCAGCTCCTCCATGAACCTTTCCAAGGTGCGACAGCTCTCTGTGGGTACCCACGGGCGTGTCAGGCTGAGCAGGAATGCAGCTTGCAGCTTCTCTCCAGCTCTCCGACGGATGATTTGCATGCAACACCAACCACAACAGCCCTGACCGCCGAACCCAGCTCACTCGATGATATCCTAACAAAATCCCCGTGTTCCAGCCTGCACAGATCGGAAAGCTCGGGCGGGAAATGCGGTGAGAGCTGCACAGAGCCATCAGCTCCAGCTTCTCTCCCTTTCCCCTAAAGCCCACTGACAGTCTCTCAGAACAAAGCAAGCCGTTCGCTGGATCTCCCTTATCTTATTGTACATCAATTTGCTGAAACATTCATGGGATCACTACTCATTTCATCTACCCTTAAGGCCAGCCCCTCTGCTTATTAAATTAAGAAGATGAATGAGAGATTTTCTCTCTTGCTAGCAGCCCAGGGGATTCATTAGTCAAGTAAATGATTGCACTTGCCTCAAGTTATGCTACTGCAATGTTTGTAATGTGTCTTCTGATCTCGGCTCCCCATGCAGTATTTGGAAACAAGGTTGGCTTTCAGACAGGTCACATTTAATTCCAGTCATCTGGCTTCAGCAAATGGAATAAAAAAAGGCCTCAAATTCACTATCCTACAATTCCCTCCCTTCGCTCAGCCCTCCAAACGTTTCACAGAGCAGACACACGAGGGGAATCACGAGCTCCGTGCAAGGCACCAATATTTGTCCCATTTATGTCGGTATCAGGCACAGTCACCACTCTAACACTGGCAGAAAGCACAGATTTGGGGACAGTGACAGAGCTGCTCTGGGCAGGAGGGAGCAGTTCCACAACCACGCTGAATCGTTAATTAAACACAAAGGTAGCTGTTAACAAGCTCCCTTCTGCCTTCCAGAAAGGAGCTGCCTCTGTAACTGCAGCCAGAGGACAGCAGCATTTCTGAGTGCCGTAGCAGGAAAGCAGGAAGGAAATGATCCGCAAGAAAAAGGTTAAAGTCCACAGCCCAATTAAACTGCACCACGGCAGGATGGAAAGGAGGCTGAGCACAAATGAACTCCGGGGAATAGCTGTCCCCAATTCCTCAGGGCTGCTCCATGAAAAGCAGAACCTGGATGAACAAGCCCCACCAGCATGGCTGGGTGAGCACTTCAGAAGTGGGATGAGCAGCACAGAAGAGATTCCCCGTGGTGAGCTGCAGATTGCACACCTTGGAAGTGACTTCCAAGTTGTGTTGTCACATCTGTGGACTCAGTAGGACACAACCTGCCACCTTCAACACCAGGAAAGCATCACAGCAAAAGCAGTTTCCATGTAATGGAGCTGCAGTGAAGCACATTCCCTCCTTTAGGAATGGCAGCAGCAAGAGCCATGGTTCCTGTCACCCACTACAACTCCTAGACATGCTCAAGTGACTTCACACTCTGCCACAAAGCTACACAGATGAGTCTGAAACATCGGGCATGAGCAATCTGCCCAGCTCCTGCAGGTTTCCCAGCAAGCCCGGAACCAATCAGAAATGAAGGATGCTGCTCTCTTCCCAGCATTGCACCTGAGCGGAGCAGCACAGCAGGCAGGCACTCAGGAACGCTCCCTCCCCTGAAATGTACCACAGCTGCAGCAGCAGATGAAAACACCTGAGCTATGAACCATCCTGCTAAAGGAAGAGCCAACTCTAACAGCAACAGCTGTGGGAAGGGAATTAAGATGTCTGAGCCAACACAGCTGTCCTCCCTCTCCTTGCCCATGAACCAAGGGCTGATTTTCCTCCCAGCTTTGCCACAACTTCCTCACCTGACCTTCATCGAGTCATTTATACCCTGTCTATAAATAGCAGAACGTGACAATTCCGCTGCCTCTGCAGAGGGGAGGGATTAGCCGGCGCTGATTTCACACGGTGAGCGTGGCCAGGCTCACACAACTCCAGGCACACGGAGCTGCTTTGCCCTGCAGCAGTGGCAGGACACAATCCGCACAAGGAGCCGCTCCAGGGAAGGGCGGGAGGCAAGGCTGACAAATTTGCATGCCTTAAGTGCTCCCATTTACCAAGCAGCATAATTAGGACAAAGTTAACCTTGGAGTAGCCTGTAACACTTCAGAGGGCTTTACGGTGGCCACACGTGCAAAATCCCTTCACTTACCACTGGGTGTTTGCTTCAAAAGGACTCGCGAACTGCAGAATGGTTGGGTTAGAAAGAACCTCAAAGCCCATCCAGTGCCACCCCTGCCATGGCAGGGACACCTCCCACTGTCCCAGGCTGCTCCAAATCCTGTCCAGCCTGGCCTTGGGCACTGCCAGGGATCCAGGGGCAGCCACAGCTTCTCTGGGCACCCTGTGCCAGGGCCTGCCCACCCTCACAGGCAGAATTTCCTTCTAGTATCCAACCTAACCCTACCTTCTATCAGTTTAAAGCCATTCCCCCTTGTCCCATTATCCCATGCCCTTGCCAAAAACACCTCTCCAGCTCTCCTGAAGTTCCTTTCAGTACTGAAAGCCTGTGCCCTTAATTTTCTTGGTCAAATTAGCAGCTACCAGCCCCAGCAGCCCTTCCCAGGAAAGGGTTCTGAGTCCTGAGTGGAGAATATGCTGGAGAACTGAGGGACAGGAACCACCCAGTCTGTGTAGGTTTGGGATGGAACAACATCCCTTGCCCTAAATTTGTGAGATTTTATTATGCTGCACAAATCTGGGATTAGCCCTCAAATCTACTTCCCACTCGGGCTGCAGCTGCCTCTGATAACCCGAAGATGAATCCTGACCACAGCAGAAATCCCAGAGCAGCAGCCAAGGCTGCTGGAACGTTTTGGCTGCGAGCTGAGAACCCAGGGCTGGTCCAGCCCTGCAGACCCCTGCCCTTCCCGGGTGGAAACCACACATACACACAATATTTATACACCTTTGATCCTTTCTCAAGGGCTTTAAGCTCAGCTCCTGCACAGCGGCACCTTGGGGAGCTCACACAGCCCAGACCCCCCAGTAAAGCCCAGTCTGGAGGAGCGGGGAATGCTCAGAGGGGCTGTACTTATTTGAGAAATTCCACCTTCCAGGTCTCCAGCTCACGAAAGGAACTGATTTTAACCGCGGGGACACCCCGGGCAGGGGCTGCTCCAGGATGCGGGAACCCGGGAGCCGCAGCGCTCAGCTCCTGCCGCGGCTCCCACGTGGGAGCCGCATCCGCCGCTTTTCCCACGCCAAACGCAGAAATTTAAGGAGCTGCCGCCATCTAGTGGGTCCGATAGACCCTCTGATAGAGGAGCAATGCGATGGTTGATTCTCACCCTTAAAAGGCAAATATCATGTGTCTATGTTAGGAGAAGTTTTATAGATTTATAGTTATGTTTTATCACAATTAAAAGGCAAATATTCTGTATATATGTTAGGAGAAGTTTTATAGATTTATAGTTATGTTTTATCACAATTAAAAGGCAAATATTCTGTATATATGTTAGGAGAAGTTTTATAGATTTAGTTATGTTTTATCACAATTAAAAGACATATATGTATATATGTTAAGAGAAGTTTTATAGCTTTATACTTATGTTTTATCACCATTAAAAGGCAAATATCACGTATATATGTTAGGAGAACTTTTATAGATTTATACTTATGTTTTATCACAATTAAAAGGCAAGTATCATGTATTATGTTAGGAGAACTTTTATAGATTTATAGTTACGTTTTACCCTCCTTGTGTTGTTATCGGGGGTTGCCTGGGTTTGGGACATTTGGGAGGGTTGGCTCGTTACTATGGCAACACCTGACCTTCAATCAAGATTTGAGGAAGTGATCTCCACCACCGGACAGCAAAGTAGGAGTTGATGGACAGAACTTTGGAAGGGACTAAAGGTGAAACCTCCATTGTGTGGGTGAGCACATGGTGGGAAAAATCCTCTGCTCCCAGTGCTGTAATATTTTCTCTATTCAGTCTTCTGTTGTAATTTTTGGATAAGGTTTTAATAAACCTTATAATTTTTTTTGAAGTTTCTCATTTCTCACAACCCCAATGGGCTCTAAGCCCACCGTGGGTCCTGGCGCTGCTCCCCTCATCCCAAACCACGGGGATTTACCCCCCCAGGTTTGTCACCCTGTCCAGCTCACAGGTGTGACCCACCACAGCCCCACAGCCACCAGTAAACCCCAATGGGCTGGGCTGGGCATCTCCCACACCTGCTCCTTAAAGGAGCAAATGCCCTGATTCCCGTGGTCAGGAATGTGGAAGGTGTGGGGCTCAGGGTTTGATGGCAATAGTGAGAAAATGATGGAGAGAGCATTCCCTGTAATGTCTCTGAAGGATGGTGGGTGCTCCTTTTCCTTGTTTCAGGTTAAGTCCTAGTTGTAATCCCAGGCTGATGGCCTGAGGAGAAGACACAGGAAGAAAAGCTTCATCTTAAAAAAAAGGCCACGGGCGTAATTGTGACCTCTAAAATACGGGAATAATACATGTGGGATAATACTGGATCCCTTCCAGTACCTGAGGGAGCCAACAGGAAGGATGGAGAGAGGCTGTTTACAATGGCCAGGAGGGACAGGACACAGGGAATGCCCACTGCCAGAGGGCAGGGATGGATGGGATATTGGGAATTAGGAATTGTTCCCTGGGAGGGTGGGCAGGCCCTGGCACAGGGTGCCCAGAGCAGCTGTGGCTGCCCCTGGATCCCTGGCAGTGCCCAAGACCAGGCTGGACAGGATTTGGAGCAGCCTGGGACAGTGGGAGGTGTCCCTGCCATGGCAGGGGTGGCACTGGATGGGCTTTGAGGTTCCTTCCCACCACAGCCATTCTATGAATCTTTGGTCCCCAAAACTGACTGATGTCACCAGAGGAACCCAAACTCGAGGGCTCCATGGCTGAGTCCAGGTATGTGTCTGGTTTTCCTTGCTAAGGTGTAAAAGGAGCCAAGTCTACCCATGGAATTTTAAAAGAAAGGCAGATGCCATGAGAAAAATTGATGTAATTAAGAGACTGTGCTTGGTAGTAGGATTTTAGAGAGAGCTGTATGGAGAGGATGCCAAAGGTAAAAGTGCAAGAATTATACAGTGTAAATATGTTATTCCTGCTGCAAAAGCAGGTTTTATTTCAGGCAACAACCTGGCTCTGCAGTTTTGTACCAAGTACATCTGCAAGGGCTCTGGTATGAGCCTGAGCCCTGCACAGCACAGGCCTATTCACAGGGCTTTGGAAATTACTTTCTTATCCTGGGAACAAGGAAGAGATTCATTACAGGTGAGGAGCTTTAGCTGCAATTCAAAAAATTCAGTAGCTGGTATTGGTGGGACAGAGTATTACTAACAGGGTTAATGTTGGTAATTTTAGGGTGTCTTCTGAAGAGAGACATAAAAGGAACTACAAGGATTTAGACTAAAGTCTCCTCTGCAGCAAATGGAAAATTCCAATGAATCTTCAGTTGTGTTGAGCTCAGTGAAAGCCTCAAACAGGCCAGACATCACCTGGGCAGGAGTGACCAGTCAGACAACCCCAGCTGTACTGGGACACAGCTGCTGCCCATTCAGGCAATTAACTAATGAGGGGACACCTGCAGATGGTGAGGTTGCTGTACCAGGTCTGGTGTGGATTGCCAGGGTTCTCCTGGGGTTTTGCTGCAGACATCAGTGCAATATTGCAGGGCAAGGTGGCTCTTTTGCTGTGTGATGGAGCTTCAGCAGCAGTGCCAGCAGGTTTAGAGTGGCCCTGATTCTGAGAGGTGTGAAGCTGGCTTCAGGTTCGTGTTGTGGTGGCCTGACAAGCCAAAGGGACACCTTGATGCCACTGCAGGCACTGAAAATATGAGTCAAAAGGCTGTTGCTGCTCCAGGTGGTTACACTGCTGCATTTGCATGGGTTGTGTCCTGAGATTAAAGCTTATTTGGTGGGAAAAAACGCAAAAGTCCTAGCCAAAACCAGTCTTTTGGCTAGGATTGATTGCATCTTGCTTCACACACCCTGCTAAAAGGTGAGTGATAACAGGAACTGCCTGTGCTGACAGCAGACAGCAATTTGGTGATCACTGAGAACAGCACTGGGAGACACATATTCAATTCCTGCCTACTTCAAAAGGGAAAAACAACCTGGACCTGATGTAACAGTGTCCAGTGGCAGCAGCTGCATTCTCCTCCCTGATCAGGGTGCCTGTGAGCCTCACATGGGTTATAACCAGCTCACACAAACCTTCAGTCCAGCTGCTCTGAGCTGTGCAGGGTGGAAAGGACCCCCAAAGGTTCCAGTTCCAGTCCCTGTGCCATGGGCAGGGCTGATGCTGGGGGTTAATGGGAATCCCCAGCCAGGAGAGGATGCTCAAATCACCACCTGGCCTGGGGACTCCCAGGAGTCCCCTCATTTTTGGAGTCACCTCACATGTTCACATTGCCCTCGGGGCTCCCTGTCCTGCAGCTCTCTGGGCTCTGCCCCACATGCCCTCAAGCCTTCTGTGGCTTTGGAAGGCAAAGAGGTTGATGGCACCGCTGTAATTAGGGTGATGCCAGCCCAGATTAAATGACTTCCCTCATTTGCATGTGGGGTGCAATCACCATCTTGCCCCCAAAGGTGATGGAAAAGCTCTGCTGCTGCTGGGAGGGAAGGAAGGAAAGGAAGGAAAGGAAGGAAAGGAAGGAAAGGAAGGAAAGGAAGGAAAGGAAGGAAGATCGG
>VZRH01001152.1:867779-931703 GCA_013397555.1 Urocynchramus pylzowi
AAGGAAGGAAGGAAGGAAGGAAGGAAGGAAGGAAAGTCCTGGTGCCCCTGAGGGGTGCAGGCAGCTCACGCCATGTCCCACCTTGCTGGCACCAACAAAGGCTGCAGGAGGTTCAGGCAGCTCTTCAAGGCCTCAAAACCACCTGAGAGATTGATGCTTGCTCTGAATCCCACAGCACATCCCTGGGGACCCAAAAGAGGGGTTTTGTATAAATGTTTTTGTATAAGCATTGTCTTCTATTTCTCAAAGGCAAATTTGTGTTTTGCTCTTTGTTTTCCAAAATGTGGCTCTTCCATGTGCAAAGCCAAGAGCAAAGCAGCAGGAGAGGGATGAAACAACCTTCTGCTCTTGAGGACAAATCTACCATCCCTGGATCTGAGTGATCTGAGGGCAGTTTCTGCCACTCCACCAGGTGGGGAGGAGGAACTGAATTAATCTGAGATGCCTGATCTGAGTTTCAGGCAAGTCAGGCTTCACCAAGCTAGAAAATAAATTACTTGTAATTTTCAGAGGAATTAAATCATATTTTATTAGGGATGAGGTTGCATCCTGTATGATGCCTGTACGTGGTTTTTTTTTTTAAATTCATGTCTAGGTACCAATAATTGGGGGGATGCTGGATGCAGATTCTGGCTCCAGCAAAAAAGTCAAAGGAATATTTGTTGGCAAATATGCAACAACCTCCTTGTTGGCTGCTTTTTATTTCCATTATTGTCTTCTGCAGGATTTGAAAGTTTTTTGAAGCTTGCAGGAGTATGTTACTGACCTTACTTTGGAACAAACCCCATGTTTATAGCTCCTGTCAGAAAGAAGAGCAGCAATTTCCTCTCCAGTGATCCACTGACTGTTCCATTGAGCCTGGGGCTTCTCGGGGTGTCTGAGAGCAGTGTCCCTGTGCCAGCCCTGTCACTGCTGTCAGCATCCCCTGCAAGCCCACAGAGTGTCACTGAGACCTGCCACAGCTGCAGGGACAACAGCTGCTCACTGCAGGACAAGTTGGATGATTTTTTTTTTATATATATATTTTTTTTGTTGGGATTTTTTCAATATATAATATTAAATATATTGGGGGTGTTTTGGAGTTGTTTATTTTTTAGTGTAGTTTGGATTAGTTATGGTAAATGGTGCAATTGTGTTTTTATTTTTGGAGTAGTTGGTTTTAGGTGTACTTTTTGGTAATGTTTAGGGTTAGTTGAACAGTTTTGAGTTTAGTGTTTTTGTTTGATTTTTTTTTTAGTAGTTTTTGTGATTTGTTGTGTGGGGTTTTATATAGTTGTTTCTTATTTTTGTTTTATAATGTGGTAAGAATTATTAGTAGAAAGAGTGTAATGTGGGTTTTTTGTTGATAGTTGGTTATAGGGTGGTGGTTTTTTAGTATGTGTTTTGTTTTTTTTTTTTTTTTAATTTAGTGAGACTAAAGTTTTTCTAATTTAGTGAGACTAAAGTTTTTATTTTTAGGTTAGTTTGTAATAATTTTTAAAATTTTAGGGTGATTTAGTTTTTTAATATGGGTGTGAGAGAGTTGAGCTCCTGGTGAATGGGGTGAAATTCCAGTTTCACAGAGTAGGATTGGGAGCCCTGATTTTGGGGACTTTGAGAGCTGTTATCCAGACCAGTAAAGCTGTACTGAGCCTGCACAAATGACTGTTCAGATACCCATCACAAATGATGGGCTCATCTAAAAAATCCAGAGGAAAATAAAGAAAATCATAAATACTTTATATGCTGTTTTGCTTTGATTTCAGATAACAAACCTAGGCAGGTTCCCATCATCTCAGCAATATTATTCTCTACTAGCAGAAGGATTTGTTCAGGAAATCTGGATTTCCTAATCCAGAGGAAAAGCTCTGAGCAGAGACCCTGCTCTAGCACATGTGCTTGTGATGCCTCAAGTGCCCATGGTTCAGTCCCTTGTTGAAGCCCCATGGTTACAGCATTTTATTATTTTTATTATTTTTATTAGCGGGATTATTAGTGCTATAATCTAATTAATTATTATTATAATTAATTAGATTATTAGCATTTTATTATTTTTATTAGCATGGGATTTTGGTTTCCCATTCCTATTTATTAAAAATCTCTGCACAAAAATTTATTAAAAACCTATAACAAAATCTAAAAAAATGATAAGACCCTCAGCCTGGGATCACCTGGGCAGGTGCATTTTCTCCCAGGTGTGGAATCTGTTGCTGGGAATTGTGCAGTGAGAGGGAACAGGGTACCAGTAGTGTGTAGGTGGGGTTGGGAAAACAGAGGATGGAGGGATGGATGGATGGATGGAGGGATGGATGGATACTGGCATTGTTGGCACGTGCTGTACCACGATTTTCACAAGCTCAGCACCACACACAAACATAAAGGGATAAATTGAGCAGCCCAGCCTCGGTGAGGTCGGGTCAGAGTGCTGCACTCTGCAGCTCACATCCCTTCCCCATCCCTATTTTCCTTTTTCATCCCTGCAGTTCGTAGCCGGGCCCTTCCACACGCTGGATTTGGCTTTCCCAGCGGCAGGCACAGCTCTCGCAACGTCCAGGAGGTGGCAAGCTTTTGATTCGCATCGCTCTCTGCTTCCACTGCGCTCCCCAAAGCCGAGGGTTCGCGGGAAGCAAAGGACTACGGAGCCCTGATGGTTCCCTGATGGTTCCTGGGGTGGAATCCTGTGTTCCCAGCGTGTGTGAGTGAGACACAGGGGCAGGATCCCCCTGCCCTGCTGCCCACGCTGGGCTCAGCCCAGGGCAGGGGGCTCAGGGCTGGGGCAGCTCCAGCTCTCACCCACAGCACCCCCAGCTCCCTCTCCAGGGCTGCTCCAGCTGCTCATCCCAGCCTGGATTGATCCTGGGGGTTCTCCTGACCCAGGGGCAGCTCCTTGAGCTTGGTCTTGTTAAACCTCAAGAGACTGATAAGGAACTCATGGAGTGTGGCTCAGGTTGCCTCAAACACACATTCAAGAGAAACACCATGCCAAAAATCACATTTACACACTCCTGCTCCCTGCGTCATCCAAAATGAGGAGGGAAAAAACCATTTCCCTTCTTTTGCTTCCTCTAACCCACTGCAAGCTGCTGGTCACATCACTGAACACAGGAGTGGAACTGGAGACACTTGAAAATATTAGTACAGCCTTTGTGTGCACTTGGGGGTGCATAATTGCATTTATTACATGGTCAGTAAAGCCTACGGCCCAGGCTGCTCTTTTTCCCTTCCTGCAGCCACAGAATTTATTTTCCTTCAATCTTCATCCTTTCCCTCACTCTGTGAAATCTTTCCCAGGTGGAAGATGCATTTAAATACACAATTCGAAGAGATAAGCAGGGCAGACCAAGGGAAATAGCTGCTAACAGGCAGGGAATCACCCTTTGCATTGAAAAGAAACCAGTATGGGGCAACTTTCACCGGAGCTGCTCCAACAATCCCAGCCTGAGAGCTAGGATTATTCATGGCAGCAAGACACGGGCTGTTAATTGTATGAGACACTCGGGAGCAGCCCTGGCAGCCCTCCAGCAGCTCTCACATTCCCTCCTGTGCCTGGAGGGCTCCCTGCTCCCTCTCTTACCACACACAGCAGCGTGTGAGCCAGAGGAAACAGCATCACCCAGGGACTCGAGTGCCACCCTCCTCTGCCCCAGGATACCCGGAGCAGAGGGTGGGAAGCAAAACCTCATCCCCTGAGCAGTCCCTCCTCTGACCCCCACTGAGCTGGTCCCTGCTTTTCTCTCTGGATTGCCCACAGAAGAAGTCGGCCCAAAACTCCAGAGATGAAGCCCAAGTCCTGCAGAATGCAGTGGGTGGACCTGAAAGAGCTGAAAGGTGAACCCTGCTCAGGTGACTCTGACAGGAGTGAGAGCAGGGACACAAAGTCGGGCTTCTCACAGCTCTGTTCACATTCACTGGCCCCTGAGGGGCTGGAAAAAAGAAGAGAAGCAGCCATGGCTCCAGCCATGCCAGTGCTCCTGGCATGTGCATTTGCTAGGCTGAGAGTTTCAAGTTTTAGCTACAAAAGGAGCAAAGATTTTCAAAAAGTTTATTTGTCCTTTTAGCCCTCAGTAGTTTCAAATTCAGATTTCAGATGAATTCAGATGCTGCCCATGAAATGTTACAGATGGAGCTGCTGGGGACTGCCTGCCTGGCCTAGGCTTGAACCTCTGTTAGAAATCTGCTCTTCAACGTTATTCAGCAGAGAATTAAACACATCAGCTGTCCTTTTCCATCTGCATTCCACGGTAAAGCTCAGCAGCAGGCTGGAGTTCATCTGACAGCTGGCATGGAAGGCAGGGTGCTGAATGTGCATTTTCTGTGCAAATAACTGAATTTGGGGTGGATCTGAGGGGGTGGGGCTGGTGGGACTCTGCCCTGGTATCCCCTGAGAGTGTCTGCACTTCTGTCTGTCCTTAGGTCTGGCTCTGTGCCAGGGGGAAATGAACTCGGAGCTTTTTCCTGACAGACGTGGAACAGGTCCAAGTACCAGCATCAGCTACTGACAGACTCATCAGGGATATCAGCAAATGTGATTGCCCCCAGAATTAATTGTCCTCAGTGAGAAGCCAGTCCAGCCAGACTGTCCACAGGAAGCCAATGCTGCCTATTTATAGCAAGTGAAAAATCTGGACAGACCCAGATGGGGAACTTTGAATGTGCAGGTTAAAGGCAGCAGCTGAAATGTTACCCTGGGTCTGGGGAAGCCCAACACAAACCCTTCCTCTGCCTCAGCATCTGCCCGGGCACAGGGGCACTGCCTGGCTCCAGGGTTTCTCCATAACTCACAGCTCAGGCAGGGCAGTCTGAGATCAGCCTGGGAGTACCTGGAAATGCTGGGGAAAGGCCCCTGGAGCCCCCTCAGATGGGCCCTGGTGTTTGTGCCAGGGGAGATCCCTGCCCCCTGCTCCCTGCACTCAGGTCAGTCTGTCTGGAGATCCCAGCTGGGATTATTTGGTGTCCTCACAGCCTCATTCCTTTGGCAGTGACCTCCAGGGCACAGACCTCTGCTCCCCACCCTTCAGCCAAGGGCAGCTGGGAACTTCCCCATGCAGTGAACAAGAGGATTTAATTAAAATACCCAGGACACCTTTCCACAGGCAGGGATTGCTGTCAGCATCTCCCTGCACATTGCTGGGCCCAGAGCCACAGGGATACAGGGAAAGAGGAGCCAAATCCCAACATCTGTCACTGCCTGGAGTGAAAGACACACCCCAAGCCTCTGGAGCGGATTTCTGACAGCTGTGACACAAAACCATGGAGTTCTCTTCAAAGTGGGACCAGACCACTTCTATTTGCCAGTGGTGTCCAGGAGCTGAAACACAACTCCTGAAGTGCTCTGAATTTTACAGTCTAAACCCAGTGACTTCATGGTAAAGCAGCATTTGATTCCCTCATGAAATATTGCAGAATGCCATTTTGGTAATTTCCTCCTCGCTTGATCATGATAACTCAGTCCCTGAGGCACTGGGGAGGCAGAGAAAATGTGCCAAGTGGAGGAGATGGAAATGGGAGAGTCACCAGTAAAACAAAACATCATTAAGGAAGCAGAGTTTGGGAGAGATCGTTGTGTGATAGGGAAGGGTTTGTCTTATTCTCCATCAATCACTTGCAGTGGGAAGTGATAATATTTTTTTTAAAGCTTGGAAGCAGTTTTGGGGTCTGCTTTGAACCAGCTTCTAAGCTCACCCTGGAAACCCCTTCCTTTCTGAAGTTCTAAATGAAACAACAACAATAATAAAATATATATAGAGAGAGGCCTTCCCCTCTCCTTGACCATCCAAAATCCAATAAGAACAGAAAGCACAAAGAATGCCAGTGTGGTTTAAATCTGCCAACAGTGAAGCATAAGAAGGGATCCTGCCCTCTCCTCTGCCCTGGCCTGCTCCAGGACTGGCTGATGTGTTCCTTTGCAATGAGTGCAAGGACTCATTGCAGTGTTTGACTCCAGCTGCTTGCAGTGATAATGGGCTTGGCTGTTGGAATCCAAAATGCAGGGAATTCTCAGAACTTTGGGCCTGGTAGCCAAAGCTTAGAATTAAACACAGGATTTGATCTGAGACCTTGGAAAAGGCTTCCAATCAAGAATGTGGATTTATAGTTTAAAGCAGAGACACATTAATCTAAGTAAAGGAAAGTTTAGAGTTTTAGAGTTTAAAATATAAAAATAAAAGTAGTTACAAAGATAAACAAGAAGTTTACAATGCAGGGCTGTAGGTTTGTGTGTCATAACATGATTGGTTAAGAAAGTTTACACTGTAGCATGGGTCCATAAGATGAAATATTTAAAGATTGGGTCAAAAACATAAATACCCTTGTTGGCAGTCTTCTATTGGTCAATAAATCCCTAAAAAGTCTGTAACTGGGGATCTTGTCATCTTTTGAACCATGCAGTAAAGATGTGAGCCAAACTCACCCTTCCTGCCTATGTAGAAGGTAAGAAAAATAAATCACATCATCTAAAAAACTCAGAGGTCCTGTCTCTAATTCATTCAAAACTCCTTCAAAAATCCCCATGCTCTGCTAATTACAGGTGGTTAAGAAGATGCAAACTTCCTGTCCATGAGGAAGTTTATGCACAGTTTAGCACCTTTCCCAGAAGAGAAGAGCACTGAGAGTGCCTGGAGTACACATTGAATGCACAGGCCTCTCTGAGCAGCTGACTCAGACACCTGAGGCTCCTGCAGTGCTGTTCCTGCAGAACCATTTACATAACCAGAGCAGGAGCTGGGAAAACAGGGACCTGCTGCCATTGCCTGGGGCTGGAAAACAACCTGGGATAGTGGAAGGTGTCCCTGCCCCTGGAAGGGGGTTTGGAACAGGATCATCTTTAAGGTCCCTCCCAACCCAGGCCATTCTGTGATTCCACAATCTCAGAAAATCTCCAGGTGACCATGAGATGCATCCAAACCTCAATTTGAGAAAAAAAATACCCTTGCAAGTGCAACTTAAGCTTGATCCACAATGCTCAGCCCCAGTTTATCCCTGTTCCAAGAGAAGTCAGTCATCCTGTGGAGTGCAGTCTCCCATAGGTAAAGCACAGAGAGTGCTCTCCTGCTTTTTGCAGCAGATTCCCACTTCCCAGGTGCCCAAAGGCTGGGTTTGAGAGGAGCTAAAGCATGGAGCAGCTCCAGTTTGATCCTTAGGAAAGCTCCAAGGTTTAACCCCAGTGCTGGCAAACACTGTGAGAGGATTTAGGAACAGTGCCAGTGTGAGTTTGTGTGCTCTGCATTTCCTTCCCCTCAGGCTGGTGCATTTCTCTGCATTATTTCCCACTCTGGGAGCAAACAGGAACCTCTGTGAAATGTCACATGTTGGAGTTGGCCTGGCTGAATGGCTGGTGTGAAAAACCTGCCAGGGATGAGCACATAGCCAAGGGTCAGCCTATGCTGAAATTATTAATCAATGCTTTCCAATTAATCTCTCTTTGCACATGCAGTGATCCAGGCCTGGCTGAGACCCTGGGGAGCTCAGAGGGTGAATCACAAGATTGTGCCTTGTTTTCTGTAGTGCTGCTCTTTCAGGGAGCCCTCCTGAGGAGATGGCAGCCCTTTTTCATCCCTGACAAGGCTCCTGTGGACGGCAGAGGAGCTTTACCAGGGCAGGAAAACTTAATTATATGTGTTTTCAAATATTCCTTCAGCTTTGGGACATTATCACCTCTGGTGGGCTCAGAGAGGGTCCTGGGCTGGAGACCAAGCTTGTATCAAGTGAAGAACCCATGAGTGTCTGAGCCAGGCCTTGGTTCTTCCCCAGCTTGGGTCTGCCTTGATGATAATCCCTGGGAATGCCAACAAATGCCTGTGGCCTCCCAGAACATACAGCAGCTGCCCTGAGCAGCTCAGACCAGGCACCAGCCGTGGCAGCAGGAGATGTTGTGTTTTACAGCCAGGGGAAGCCAAGGCTGTTCCAGACACACATGAAATGCCTCCTGTGTGGAGAAAGCATCAACTTCCAGCCTTTGGCAAATACATAGAGTAACAGAGGTGTTTTCATAGAATCATGGAATGGTTTGGGTTGGAAGGGACCTGAGATTCAGCTCATCCCACCTCTGCCATGGGCAGGAACACCTCCCACTGTCCCAGGCTGCTCCCAGCCCTGTCCAGCCTGGTCTTGGGCACTGCCAGGGATCCAGGGGCAGCCACAGCTGCTCTGGGCACCCTGTGCCAGGGCCTGCTCACCCTCCCAGGGAACAATTCCTAATTCCCAATATCCCATCCATCCCTGCCCTCTGGCAGTGGGAGCCATTTCCTGTGTCCTGTCCCTCCAGGCCCCTGTAAACAGCCTCTCCCCATGGTTCTTGTCAGCCCCTTCAGGCACAGTGCAGGTGGGGTCTCACCTGCTCAGGGCACAGTGCCTACCCTGTACATCATATTAGATACCTAAAAAAACAAAATGCTGAACAATAGGATCCTTTTCCTCTTTTAAATGCCTGATAAACTGCACAAGGAGGAAGGTAAGGAAGAGCTTCACATCCCACAGGAGCTCAGGACAACACAGGGAAGAGAACAGAGAGCTTCAGACTCCTTCTTGCCTGGATCATCCCCATCCTTCAGGGTGTTATTCAAAAAGGGATTTATGGTGAGCTTTAGTGAAGCATGTTAGAAATCTGGCATTGCCTCTTTGGGCTCTGGCTGCTCCGACTTTGCTCCTAATGCAGCAATTTTTATAGGAAATCAGGAAGTCATTTAGCAGCTTTAGGTCAGTGTTTCGGAAAGAGAAGTGGAACTGCTGGGTTAAGTTGCTGCTTTACGGGCAGGAGTTCTGGGATCTGGGATACTGGTGTTGAGGGACCTGACCCAAATCCCTAGCATGAGCAGGGGGGTTTATAGGGACCCCGTGCAAACTTTACAGGAAGGGACTGGCTGGGAAGCTGGGATGGAGGAGGGCAATTCCTACAGCACAGCTTCCCACAGTAAGCCGGGATTGACTTGGAGGTGGTCCATGAGAAAGCAAAACGTGGTGAGATCACAGCCCCAGCTGAGCTGATAGAGAAGAGGGAATCCTTCCCCAGCTGGAGGCTGATCTATACATGTAAATATGTGAAGTCACAGCTTCCATTAAATCTGTCCATCGGCAGCATCTTGGCACGGGATAACTGCCCTCAGCCCCGGTGATTCACAGGATTGACCCCGATCTCAGCAGCCAGGGAGGATTTGCAGGAGCTTACCTCGGCAGCTGGCAGCACCAAGAGTTCAGCAGAGGGATGGAAATTATGGACCAAGCAGACAAAAATGTGGGGGAGGATGTGTGCAAAAAACAGCTCGGGAGTTTAGGAAAATATCCAGCCTCCCACCAAGTTGCTATGGGATAATTAACGACCGCCTCATTCTCTCCATTTTTGCTTCCAATCTTCTCTTCCCCAGGGCCATGAGCTATCATCAAAGAACGTCTGGGCTTGGCCTGGTGGGTTAACAGTGATGGATGGCTGCAAAGGAGCAGGCTTGGAACCCATCTCACCTCCCCCTGTAGGAAATGAGTCACAGCACAGGTGGCCAAAATGCAGGTACAGAGGGACCCAAGGGCTGTTGGTGTCACCTGGCCCACGAGGACACGGCACAGGGACAGCCACAATGGAACAGGAGTGATGCCATGCGGGCATCAGCCCCTATTTGATACCTCCTGATGGTTTTGTGGGAGCTGATGGATCACCTGCCAGGCTGCTCACACCACTCCAGCTGGCAGAACTCCCCGTCTGGAAGCACCACGCATCAAAAAAGACAGGAAAATCAGCTGGAAAAGCTCCAAAGCAAAGAGAAAGGAGTGATCCGAGCCCTGGAGAATGTGACCTGTGATGAAAGATGGAAGAAACTCCGTCCATTTAAGCCTGGAGAAGGCAAAGGGGAAGATGTGATAACAGTGCTCAAATATGTGGAAGGGAATTGCAAAAAGAGAGGAATAAAGCGTTTCCTGAATAATTTAGGGAAGCTGTAGATTTGCCAAGGTTGCAGTTTCCGAGCAGGTTGGGCTGTTATCAGAGAACAGTTTGGATATAGCAAATTCAGCCCTGAGCATGGGGCTGGTTAAACCATTCCTTGAGGTACCTTTCAAATTTTTCTGTGATCTGTAATTTTAAAAATAGTTTTTCTGTTGCTCCAAGTGAAGAACACAGAAGAAACAAACCCAGCTACAACAGTTAATATGGACAAAACAACCAGATAATTAAAACTGAAGGACAGCAATGCTCAAAATATCATGATAAAATCATATTTTTTTAATGGAACCTGCAACTTAACCATCAGATCAAAATATATAAAGGGTTATTTGTGGGGTGACTTGAGGCTGGGGCTAAAGAGAAATTAATGTTCCACTCATTCATTTTAGAAATATCCTCATTAGTAATTGCCCCATTTATAGTCAAAAGAAAACAGTGCACTCAAATTCCTGGCAGCAAAACACTTCCCCCGCTCTAGATAAATATTGATATTGGCCTTAAGTCAGTTTACAAAAAGAAATGGAAAGAAAACAACAGCTCTGGTGATGCCTGTCAGGCTTTGAAGCATCTTTTGAGAAACTGTTTGGTGAATATCGTTGTGCACAACGAAGTCAAAACTATTCACTATTAATAGTCTGGTGTGAGGAATTCAGGAGAAGGACCCTGTGGAGCTGGGATGTGCCTCAGCCCCTGGCCCAGAACAGGCAGCAAAACTCCCACAAAAAGATCAATCTTCAGCCCACTTCAGCAGGGCTCCATGAGTGCTTCCAGAATTGTAGCCTGGCTTTTGGTTGGGAAGTTGTGAAGATTGAGAGTGGAAATATGGGACAAAGCAGAGGGATCTTCCCTATGAGGGTGGGCAGGCCCTGGCACAGGGTGCCCAGAGCAGCTGTGGCTGCCCCTGGATCCCTGGCAGTGTCCAGGGTCAGTTTGGATGGATCTTGGAGCAGCCTGGGACAGTGGGAGGTGTCCCTGCCCATGGCAGGGGGTGGAATGAGATGGGCCAGAAGGTCCCTTCCAACCCCAACCATTTCATTATTATATTATACAATTCTATGGGCTGTGACTTCACAGACACTGGTCCTTTGTGACGTTAAAATGCATAAAATTCCAAGCAACTTCAAGTTCAATTAACTTTAAAACAAGAAAAAGAAAGTGCTTTTCTGCCAAACAGAAAAGAAGGATGAATGCTGAGGTGATTATTTACCACATATTATTTGGCACTGGCACTTCATTTGTCAGGCATGTCTGGCAGCTTTCACTTGTGAGATATGGGAAATAGCTGCAAAGAAAATAGAAATTGCTTAAGTCATCCACAAACTCACTGCAAACTAATCCCAGGTCCTCAATCATGGTGGCTTGTAAAAGTCTGACTCTTCTGTTCTTAGCTCTACTCCTTTTACAGAATGAACTAATCACAGAATGAACTAGGTTGGAAAAGACTTTTGAGATCATCAAGTCCAACCTTTCTGCTGACAAGTCCCAGATTCCCTGTCAGGATCAGGAGTTAGGAGACATCACAGAAAGGCCCATGTGAAGGCAGTTGCTGTGTGCAGATCTGGGGAGGACCTGCTGTCACAGCTCAGAGAAGTCAAACATCATCCTGTACCTCAGTTTCCCCACTGGCTGTGTGTCAGCACTCCCAGGTGCTGTGTGCAGCCCGTGTTGCTCTGACACATTCTCTGTCACAGCCAGGAGCAGCCCAAGCTCTGTGAGGGCCACTGGGAGCTGCCAGGGGTGCAGATCTGCAGGAATCCCTGCTGACCTTCCAGCCACCATCACGTGATGTGATCATCAGCCCAATACTCAGGATTTTCCACTCATGATAAGGACAGAATGGAAGCCCCATAGCTCAGAAAATCATCAAGTGAGCAGGAAACCACCTCAGCCCTTCTGGTTGATACTGATGCCTTGTGCAGGCTGCCCTAGAGCAGAGGCTGGACAGAGCTAAAGAATAAAGCAGGGATTTATTCAAAGGCTTCCATGGATCCACCTTGGGCAGCACCAGAGCCCAGCCAGGGCTGCACCCAGGATGAACCAAAATGGCCCCAAAATGCACGGCCGCTCCCGGGGGCTCTCACTGGGATCAGTTCTGCTCCATTTGCACCTTGGAGTTCATTGTCCCATTCCAGCTCCAGCCCAGGCACTCCCATCCTGCTTGTTTTTCTCTCTTCAGCCCACGTTGTTTGTGCTCCTGGGCCTGAGATTTGGATCATTTGTCCTTGGTCCCCAGCTGGAGCAGGAATTGTTTTGTCTCCCTGTTCTGTGCAGAGAGCTCACCATCCCCTAATGTGAAGCTCAGAACTACACACTAAAGCAGCACAGAATCTGAAAAATAGAAAAGCTAAAACCTGAGGCATCAATCCCCTTCACTACCTCTCCTTTTTCAGATGTGTGCCGGAGAAAATGCCTTTTGGAAGCCAGGGCAGCACACAGAGGAGTCAGGCAGGAGGAGACAGAGGTTTGGGGTTCTTCCTGCACTGTGTGACCTCAGGAATGTCACTCAGCCTCTGTCCCCACTCCCCTCCATGCTGTGGGCAGCCACCAAGCCCTGGTGCCAGGGGGATCCCTGGATCACCAACTCCCACACTTCACAGGAGCCAGGCACTACATTTCACCTCATTATTCCCAATAAAACAATTTGTGCTTGCCTACAAAGTCTCTTCCAGAAAGGCTCTGCATATAAACAAATCCAGCAGCACAGAATTTCTCACACAAATTGATTCACCTTGAGATCTATCTGCTCTTTCTTGCTTTGCTGAATAACTGAAGAGTTCCACATAGCCCAATATTTTATTTTCCCCCCAATTACATACTTACACATTTACTTCACCTCTCAATATTTTCTTTTACAAATTAAATATATTTGAACAATCTATGTTCTTGTTCTGAAGCATTTTCTCAGCCCTCATGTAACTTCTGTACCTTTCTTCACAAGTCTTTGCATTTCCTACAGAGCCAGAATGATGTCACAGTAGCAGAGCTTTGGGGATGTGATGACACAAGACATCACAGATTTGGTGGGGAGAAATAATGTAATTAATTAGATCAACTGGAGTCAGAAGGAAAAGGTCTCATAAACATGATTTTTTTAGGTTTTCAAGAACTGAATCATCCTGTTAGTCCTGCTGTGGCTCCAGTTGTGCACAAGCAATGAAGTCTGGATGAAGTCTGTCCCTCTGGAGACACTGACAGATCCTCTGCTGCCTTATCTGCTCTGCCTGTCATGATGGGTACAAGAAAAGCCAAGGGCACAGTGCCCTGGGTGACGTGGGAATCAATCACAATAACTGAATGATGGGAGAAAGGCTCCTGCAAAACTCCCTCTGCTTTTCAAAGGGAGAAAGTTTGTCTTGGCAGAAAAGTGAGATCTGCGTGGAAGATTTTAAAATGTGTGCTGAAGAGTTTTGACAGCTGCTTTTTGCCAGAAAGGTTATTTGAAATTCTGCTATCCAGAGCTGTCATGTCTTCTGTGCTTCTTAAACTCTTGTGGAGCTCCCACTGATCTCTGGCATGTCCAGCATTCCCTGAGTTATTCTCTGAGCATTACTTTTCTCTTTGTGATTCAGCTCTTGGACTTGTCTTCCAGCTGAGGCTAAAAATTGTTGTACAATGGATGAGCTGCTGTGCGAGGCTGAGCAAGCCCCGAGGGCTGGGCTGAAATACCCAAACAAACAGAGGAACAAACAGAGGTTCTGGGAGCACACACAGGAGCAGAGAGGGCACCACCAGCCCTGCCCAAAGCCCTCTGTGCTCATCTCCATGGCCTTGTGCTGCAGGACAGATACTTCACAGAATCTTGGAATATTTTGGGCTGGAGGGACCTTAGGGATTGCCTCGTTCCACTCCCTACCACGGGCAGGAACACCTTCCACTCACCAACAGGGAATTTGTTTAAGGAGAGGTTTCCCCAGTTAAGAACCACAGAATGAAATTAAGGAATTGTGGCATTTGGTGCCATGGTTTAGTTGAGGTGTTGGAACTGGGTTGAACTTGATGATCTTTAAGGTCTCTTCCAATCCAGTGATTCTGGGAAATCTGTGAATTCTCCACTTGATTAACATTTCGGATCCCATTATTTCTTTGGGTTTTTTTCAAGTTTATCCAGGATGAATGCATTCCAATTCTGTCAGGAGTGGGTATGAACTGTTATCAAAGGGGATGAGCTGTTATTAAAGTGGTTATAACTATTATAAAACTGAGATAAACTGATACAACAGTGCCATTGAGGTGTGGATGGGCAGTGATGGTTTTAGCTTTTCTATTTTTCAGATTCTGTGCTGCTTCAGTGTGTGGGTCTGGGCTTCACATTAGGGGATGGTGAGCTCTCTGCACAGAGCAGGGAGACAAAACAATTCCTGCTCCAGCTGGGGACCAAGGACAAATGATCCAAATCTCAGGCCCAGGAGCACAAACAACGTGGGCTGAAGAGAGAAAAACAAGCAGGATGGGAGTGCCTGGGCTGGAGCTGGAATGGGACAATGAACTCCAAGGTGCAAATGGAGCAGAGCTGATCCCAGTGAGAGCCCCCGGGAGCGGCCGTGCATTTTGGGGCCATTTTGGTTCATCCTGGGTGCAGCCCTGGCTGGGCTCTGGTGCTGCCCAAGGTGGATCCATGGAAGCCTTTGAATAAATCCCTGCTTTATTCTTTAGCTCTGTCCAGCCTCTGCTCTAGGGCAGCCTGCACAAGGCATCAGCAGCACAGCACCATGTTCAAGCTATCAAACTGACCCAAAACTGTGAGCCCTAAGGAGACTCAGAGAAATGATTGTCAGCTGAAAAACCACAGAATCTCCAAAGGATCCTCCCAGAGGCATCCAGCACTTTGGCAATATCTGATTGTACAGGGGCTGAAAAAGTGGTTGTTTATTTACAGAGACTGTCAAAAGCTGCGGGGAGAAAAAAGGTGAGTTGGGGATTTTGTCAGTTTTGTTCTGTTGTGCTCTCAATCTGGGGGTAATCTTTTGATCTGTCTGTCTAAACTGATTTATTCCTAATCTGAAGATGAAATAAAATATGTTCTCTCTTTCCTAGGCTTGGTCTGGCACTTGCCATGCCCTGTATAACCACCACATCAACACAGGCCTGCAAATCCAACTACTCCAAACTTTGTCCCGAATGCTGGAAAACTACTGCAGGCTCAGAAAGTGTGGTTTAATAGGATCCATCTGCTCTGGAGACACCCTTAATTCTGAGATTTACTGGTTAATTTTTTCCTGTCTAATTGCACGGCAGCGGGGCACTGGGAAAGGGGAGGAGGGAGGGGAAGGATGCAGCTGCGAGGGAAGGAGTGCATTTCGTGCAGCAGGCACTAGCCGGCGTGGTCCCCACAGCCATCACAAATTGTCCTGGTCCCCAGCTCTGCCTCTGAGACACGAGGGAAACAGGAGGGTTTTTCAAGGGGAATAACAAAAGGGAGAGTCCTGATGGTTGGGGGAATTTCGTGCGAGGAGAAGACCCAGAGGTGCTGTCAAAGGGTGGAGGGGCCGTGATGAAAAGGCTCTGAATTGTACAATTACATAATAATTTGTGTTGGAAGGGACCTCAAAGATCCTTTAGTGCCACCCCTGCCATGGGCAGGGACACCTTCCACTGTCCCAGGCTGCTCCAGGACCGTCCAGCCTGGCCTTGGGCACTGGCAGGGGTCCAGGGGCAGCTCCTGGCTGCCTCTGGCACAATTACAGGACAATTACTCTGACAATTACAAGACTTCAGGACAATTTCTTCAGTGATTCAGCAGAGCAGGGCCTGTTCAGACAGATTGGAGCCCTGTCTGTGATGCAAGGAGGACACAAACTGTCTCTAAATCTGAAATTATCTATTCCCCACCTGATCTACCACTGTGCCTCTGTCCTGCAGCATCTCGCCTTTGCCTCCTACACCTGAGGCACCTCTGTGCTGCCCCAGAAATGACAGGCAAACCTCCCCCATGGCCTGGTTCATGCCACACTCCCTTTCTGCTCCTCTGAGCTCTGCATTTGGTTACTCCTTGGATTCACCTTCCCTGGCTGCACCAGTGAGGAAGCCCCCAGCTCCTCCTAAAGGTGTGGGATCCCCCACAGCTGCTGCCTCCCCAAGGGGCTCTTTGAAAGCAGGAATTTGGGAAAAGCTGAACTACCCAAAGCTGAGCCTTCCCAGGAGTTGTGGCTGATTCCTGAGGGCATCACTCACTTTTCTAAACCTTTACCAATGCAGCACAGAACAAGGTGTAAGAGGGAAGCAGCAAACATAAATCACTTGTCTTTTGATCCTCTAAGGGAATTATTCATCTACCTCCAAAAGGTGCTAGGCAGATCTGATAATCTTTAGAAAATTACTAATTATGAACAAAGAAGGCTTTTCTCTCCAGATGAACACATGGGCCAACCTTTTTAGCACCAAGGCACACAAAATAAATCACACAGCCTCTTTGGTGTTGCATTACTGACACTTGTTATATATCCCTCCTTTTCTTTAATGTAAGTCAAACTTATGAACTTCATCTTAATTCTGATGAAATAATGGTAAATCTTCATTTTGCCAGTAGGAAACAGAAATAACCAGTCTAAGGGCTCAGACACATCAAGAAATTGCTGTGTTGGCTGATCTGTGCCCCTCAGTGGAAGGTGACCCACGAAGGTTTCCTCAGCCACTCTCCTGTTACAGCACATGAGGCCGGGCATCACCCTGCAATTTGCTTCCTTGCAAGGAATTTAAGCACCTCATTCCCATGGAAATCCACCTCAGCTCAGCACTGAAATCCTGTCTGAGCATTACTGAAGTCACCTCAATCTCCAGTGAAATCTAGAGTTGAACAGGCTCTTTGCAAGCACCACGACCAGTGAAACAGCCCCCTTCAGCTGCCAGCTCTGGAAAAGAAAGGAAACAACCCGAGGGTGTTTGTGGGATTTTAGGTTGTTGATCAAAATACCTGATAAATTAAGTGGAGATCATGAACCACAGTGTTTATGTGAGACAGCCATTAAAAAGATTACTAAAAGGAGGGAAATATAAATTTTTATGTAAAACTCTTTTTTCCCCTTTTTTTTTTTCCTGGACTTGTTTTGTTTACCTTTAAAATATTGGGGTTTTTTCCCCAGTATTTTATTGGAATTTTAAAAATCCCATCAGCACCAAAACCAAGTAGGACCACACAGAGCTCACCTCTGCAAGCTTCATCCAAACTGTCCTGCAACCCAGAAACCTGAGGAATCCCTCTCATATCACTCCACTGGATTTTCAACTCCCTCACCATGACCCAGGTGTGAATTCAGAAGGTATTTGATGCAACAAACAGGTTTATGGGGCCGTGGTTAATAATCCAGGCAGTGCTGCAGGATCCAGGAAGGCTCCTGGCTCTGAGTGTGAACGCTGGCAAAGCTCCCACGCTGGGAGGAACCCAGCCTCGACCCTGCTCAGCCCTTCCAGCTCCAGTTTCCATGTGGAGAAACCCAAGCCCGAGGCTGGGAATGCTCTGGGCTGTGCCTTACAGGCCCCCGAGGGGGACAAGAAATGCAGTTTATTGCAGGGCACCAAACAGATGCAGCCAGGCTGTGACATAATCATGGTGTGAGTGACATTAACACCATTTCCTCGGGGCTGCCTTTCAACACTTCCTCTTCCATCTGGAGCTGGGAACAAAGGCAGGGGGGTTAGCCAGGGAAATCTGGGGGAGAGGAGGGAGGGCAGGATGTCTAGACACACTTTAGCACACGCTCAGGGCTGCTCAGTGGCAGGAGCTGCCTGTTCATTCCTACAGGTGCAGAAATCGGGTCCAAGGCAGGCAGCCCCAGGCAGCTGCTGATCTCACCCGGGGGATTTCTCACCCAAACCATCCAGGATCTCACCCTGCTTTGGTGCACAACAGCAATGTGAGTTCTGGGGATGTTGGTGGCTCCCAACAGGTGCCAGCAAGGACTTCTTGCCTGGTACTCTCCACCTGCAGAGCTCCCTGATTGCTGGGCGAGCAAAAGCCAAACCTTCCCTTCTCTTGCACAGAAATCCCTTGCTTGGGGGTCTCCTACATTTTCTATAATAGGTACTGAAAACATTTTGGCTCTCTCTCCTTTAGCAGCCAATGTATTTTCAATGCTGCATGAGAGGGAAGGGATTTATTTTTGACAAATCTTGCTCATAATGGGTCATCCTTAGCACACACAATCTCCTGGGTTTTAACCTATAGGGCCCTTTTCACCCCATTCTTCTTCCCATGTGCAAAGTAATTTGGCTCTCCAGAGGCCCTGCCATGGTTATTTATGTATTCTGGACCTTTCATTAGATAATCATTTTAATAAACAACCATGGTTATTTTCTTCCCCATCTCTCTCCCATCACAGCTTGATTTGCCATGGGAGCATCTCCAGGCAGGAAACAAAACACTCCAAAGAAAAGACACCATGATGTTGTTCCTCCTCCTGCAGGAGCTCCTCACATGGACTCTGTGAATTCTGCACAGCTCTTGGCCAAGATTCAGAGCAGTAGGAAAATAAAAACCCCACAGATTTCACATCTACCCCATCTGTGTGACTTGCTTTTCAGGGTTACATTTTCTCTTCATATTTCTGTCCTCCTGTTTGTGCCTGGACAATTCAGCCTCAGAAGAGGATCTGGAACTTGGGCCACCTGTAGCTGATGCAGGACACAGCAGTTTCTGGCCTCTGTGCACATCCAAACCCCTCATCCCATGGCCAGGCACAGAACATGCTCACAGGGAGCATTCCCAGCACAGAGACCACTGCCCTGATAGCTGAGGTGAAGGTGATGCCTCAGTGATTTGAGCTTTTCTATTTTTCATATATTTGTAACCCTGCAGTTCTTTAGTGTGTAACTCTGAACTCCACACCCAGTGGGCGCTGCTGCTTTCCCATTTTGGGCAGACACAACAATTCCTCTCCAGGCCTGGCAATCAAGGACACCTCACTGCCTCAGGCCCCAGAGATGGAAACAAAAGTGAGTTTGGGGGGAAGCAAACTTGGGGTCAATGACTTCATTACTTGGAGCTGGAATTGGCAGATTAACCCCCAATATGCAAATGGATCAAACTTATCAAAGTGTGAAACCTGTGACCTGCCATCCATTTTGGGTGTAGGCCCTGGGGGGCTTTGTCTGCCTGAAATGTACGTGAAAGCCCTTCAATAAATATACCTGCTTTTTATTCCCTTAATTTTGTCTGGCCTCTGGTTTTAGGTAGCCCCAAAAAAGGCTTCAAAAGGAGAATAATCATCATCCCAGTCCAAGCACTCCTCAGGTCCCAAGTGTCAACACAAAGAGTGTGGCAGACATTCTGGGTGGGTACAGTGCCTGAAAGAACAGAGCTGCATTTCCTGAGGAGATTTTTAGGTGTCACCACACTATAAATAATAAATAGCAACAACAGAGACATTTAGAGAAATATATAACCACACTTCAGTTCCTCTTACATTATTTATTCATTATGATCGGGCAGTGAACTCAGCAATGAAAAACACAATTACACACGCCCTGTATTTTGCCAAAAATATTAAAGTGCAATGAATTTATTTGTATATTTCACTGCTATTTCACTGCTGTTCTTACTGAATTAAATTACTCAACATGATATGTTTTCATCATCTCTTACAGGCAAGGCAAGTGCTTTCAGTCTCTGAGTAGCACTTGGATTTTAAGAGCTGGAAGATTCAAATCATGTTTCTGTCATTAGCTATTAACTGTCCATCTGTGGCTGGGAGCCTCTGAGTTGAAGCAACCGAATTCCTTCTGGTTTTGAGTGAAATATCTGTGACTGCCACAGTCTGAGTGATCTCAAAAAGTTATATTTTCTACAGAAGAGAGAGAATAACACCATACCCACACCTACCACAGGTAACACAGCATTGAAGGACAAACAATGCTCACCCAGAGCATACACAGGTTTTCCTGCTTTTTTTGCATTGTGTGACAGGATGAACGTGGTCTCCATGACACTGGGAGAGAATTATATTCCACTCACAGTTTGGAAAAGGCAGAATGGCAGGCTCTCCCCTGCTGGAAGTCTGTAGTGAAAACAAGCTCAAGTCAGTGAGTCAGTTCCTTGAATTTCTTTGTTTAGCCACTCATGAGGATGCCCCTCTGCAGCTGCTTCTCCTCTCAAACCTTCCCTGGTAAAAATGCAGAACTTGCCTTCCACAGTGGTGATGGTGTGAATCACTGGAGGGTTTGGGTTGGAAGGATCCATAAAAATCCACCAGCTGGGGGCAGGGAGGCCACTCACCAGATCAGGCTGCTCAGGGCCCCATCCAGCCTGGCCTTGGTCAGTTTTGGGGCTGGGGCAACTGTAACCTGTCTGGGCAAGATGAAGATGAGATAATTCTGTATTTCACAGTGTCCTCCAACAACAGGGCACACCCTGCAGCATCTGCTGTCTCTCATGCTTTGGAGCCCTGAGACATGAGGATATTAGTGTTGTACATCCCCATTTTGGAGAGGAGATTCTCTTTTAAAACTTGGTTATAATTCCTCAGGAGAGGATGCAGAGCCTATCCTGTGGATGTTTGTGCTCAAACTTCTCCTTGGCTGCTTTGCTGATGTCCTTTGGAAGCCCTGAACGTTGAGAGCTCCCTGCCTGAACTGCGTGCTCGTGGTGCCACGCAGCCATCACCAGTAAGGAAGTGGTGACATGAGGGATGCAGGACCTGCAGGGCTCCCAGGCTCTGCCTCTGCTCAGCCCATCCATCACCACGGCCTCCCTCGCACAGCTCTGGAGGAAATCATCATAATTATTGTATTAATGAGAAAGCAAGTACCAGCTTAGAGATGGAGGTGCTAATTGTGGCCCATCAGCAGCCAGAAGAAACAATTCCTTTAGGATCACACCCATTAATCTCCCCTGGCTGCCGGTCAGAGGGAGAGGCATTCCCTTGGAGATGCTGACAGCTGCTAGTGAGACAGAAAACACTCTGAGCCTGACCATTAATGCTGCCAGCCGAGGAGCTGGGCATCCACATCTCTGGCACAGCTGGGTCTGTGACATATGTTTGCTGGAGAAGCAGGAGGGGAGACACTGGAGTGCCTTGCAGGCAGGAAAGGGGATATAATGGCTTTCCATGCATGAATTGCTGGAGAGGAAGGCTTGGGGGAGCAGCACAGCTCTGAGTGGGTCATTTCTAGCCCAGAGCTACCTGGAAGTTTATGGACAGCTGCTGAAGATCAAAGATAAAGAATAGCCATCACTGGTGTGATGATGAGGTTGTTGGAGCAGGGCTACCCCTGCTGGGTACCTCAGAGCTGATACTCACTTTTCAAGGAAGGAGCTCTGCCTCCCGGTGTTTACACCCTGGCCTGGCCAGCTGGCACTGACCGTCACAGGAGGGGTGGCTGGAAAGGATTTGTGAAGGTTCCTGATCCAAGCTCCCACTCAGCTGCTGGATTATTGCCAGAACTAGACCAGGGCAGCCAAGGCTGAGAGCCCTGGGGACAGCAGTGGCACAACCTCTGACCTGCTCCGTGCTGCAGCATCTTCTCAGGGAGGATTTACCCCCATGCCCAACACAAACACCCCACACCACAGCTTTCACACTCACACAGTAGGAACCAAAGAAAGCAGATTTGGTCCCCTGACTGTGCCCATTTATCTGAACTAAAGAGCTCAGACCCAGCTCTGGGTACTCCTCCCTGCAGCTCTGGTGCTTCCCCACCCACAGCAGAAGAGAGGTGAAGTGGGGACTTAACCCTGCACAATGCCAGAAATGTGTGCCCTGCAGAACAGCCCATGAACCTTTCTAGGGGCAAACACCTCCCCTCCTCCACAGCCCCGGGCCTGTTATTGTTCCTTAAACTCCTGACAGTGTCTGGGGCTGTGTCAGTGCTTTTCCAAGCTTTACCAGCAAAAACGGAAACTGTGGCTAATCTCTTCCTTTGCAACACTTCCACTGGGGGATATTCTGTCACAAGGAGCTGGTATTAAGTGAGGAAAAAGCCCAGACTGCTATGTCAGGTGCTGGGGCACATTATGGATGCACAGAGTGCACAAACGCAGCTCCACGTCTGGCTGGAATGAGAACACATTCCTGCCCTGGGCTGGCAGCTTCCCTCCGTCTCCTCCTGCAAGACCCTGACTGACCCCAACTCCATCCCATCTCCCTCCTTGGCTTTATCCAGCTAGTATTTTGAGACACAAATAAGCTGTCTTGTGAGTTGGAGGTTCCAAAAAGAAGAGAGAAACTTGCTGCATCAGTCAAATTCCTGCACTCCTCTTTCTCTAAGTCGTAGCTGGGCAAGCATCCATAGAGTCCAGGAGCGAGACAGCAAAAAGGAACAGGGAAGGAGGGAAGGGGCCAGGGGAGGACACAAAAGTTATGAACTAAAATTATGAAGTGGAGAGGAAAGGGTAAAGTCTGGTGAAGGAGGAAAGGGAATAGGGAAAAAGAGGGAAGACAAGGAGAAACTCTGAGAAAAGTGGCACATGGTGTCTGCCTGGAGAGTTAGCATAGATTTAGATTTCACTGTTAGAGGAGGGAATCAATGGCTGGCCCCACGCCTCATGCTGGCAGCCTCTGCTGTTCTGATCTCAGGACCAGCATCTGTCAGCAATTTTCAAGAGGAACCATTAGAAATCAAAGTTTAACAGTTTGTCTTGGCCCCCTGGAATTTTACCACCCCCATCAGCTACTGAAAAAAAAAAANAAAAAAAAGCGGGGGGTTGGAAGAAGGAGAGGGGAGGAGGGTGGAAGAGAAGGAGGAAGGGAAAACAAAATGGTATTTCATGTGTGCCTCCCTCTTTTCCCCCCTGCTTGTTTTCCACATCCGCAGAGGTGATCTATGGATGGTGGGGCTGGCCTCGTTCCTGGCTGCTCCAACGGGTGCTGGATGGGAGGAGAGCTGGCTGCAGACTCCCAGTGAGCAGAAGCCAGGCCTCTCTGCTGGGGAGCCTTCCCGGAAGCACAGCAGACCCCGAGATTTACAGCACTTTGCAGAGCAAACTGCTCCTGACACCAGAGTGACTCCCGGGCACACAAACCCAGCAGAGAGAGACGCGGCCTTTCCCAGAAGTGGTTTGGTCACTTGGCTACCAGCAGGCGATTTATTCCATCTGTTCTTCCCTGCAGATCTCTAAATAGGGAGCCACAAAAGGCAGTGTGGGGAGTGAGGGAAGGGAAGAGCAGTTTCTCAGAGGGTTTTGGCAAGGGCTGGCCCCGTGTGGTGCTCCCTGGGCAGCTCTGGAGGGGACACCCAACGCTCACAATCAAAAGGTTTTCAAAGGAAGTCTTCAAAGGGCTGGTCCTGCTTGGCACTGATAAAACTGGTAAAAACAAGACTGAATGAAGGAGAACAAATCATTGTGGTGAGGTTTGAATGTGTTTTCTGCAGTGCCAGTGGTGTGAATTGAAGCCACTGTGCTGAAGGAGAGACTGAGGTGGCAGCTGAGGGATGGGCTGTCACAGCACTGGGGGACTCTGTGCCCAGAGGCTCACAGGGACCACAATCAGGAAACTGGGCCATTTTCCTGCCTAAATCCAACCTGGTGCTGCAGGGATTCCAAAGCACATCAAAGGTCAGGTGGGTTTTCAGGTCCAGACCTGAATTTTGATGCTGCCTCAACTCCTACTTGAGCTCAGTTGTATAATTCCAGGGAGGTGAGATCTGTTTGTGACCAGCTGGATTGTGCAGTATGAACCTCACATTTCAGCTCTTCCACAGACATAACTATGGTCTGGTTATGACTGTTGGTCTTTAAGTATGTGATTTATATGGTTCTGGGAGATAATTTGTGGTTTATAGACTCAAAGACTACAGTTTATACAGGCTCCATCAGGCCTTGCCAGGAAAGAATAGAATTTGTAGAGTTAAGATGAGCCTCATCAGCTCAACATGTTGATTTTAAAGGTCCTTTCCAACCTAAATGTTTCTGTGATCCAGCACTACCTGTAAACAGAGGAGGGGAATCTGGATTTTGACCCATCCTCCCCAGAGAGAAGGCAACTGTACCTTGAGCTCCTGTTCCATTCTACACCAAAATTAATTTCCTCACAGAGCCACTGACTTTCCAGTGATAATTTGCTAGGAAAAAAGCTCAGGTTAAATACAGACATTTGGGAAGTTACTCCTGGGCAGAAGGCCACATTATCAGTGTAATCTTATTTATTTTTAGAGCACTTGGAGTCCCTCTGCAGGTCTCAGAGCAACCCCAGGACCCCTGTGCAGCACCTCTCTCCAGCTCAGAGGTGAACCCAGGTGGGCAGGCTGAGCAAGGAGTGACAGAGACACCCAGGGCAGAGATGTCCCTCAGCCTCTGCTGAGCTCACAGTGACTTAAAACCCTTCCAAACACAAAAGCCAAAAGAGTTTTGAGACCTTCCAGGCAGAAGAGAGCAAAATTAGTTTTTCAGATCCCCTGGACACTCAAAGTGTTTGCAAACACAGTGTGACTTGCAGCATTTCAAAGCCTGAATTCCAGCAACACCATAACAAAATGCAGGTTATTTAATGTCATTCAGGCCCAGGGTGACAGACATGGGCAGAGAGGGTTAATCAGACTAAAACTAAACAGTTGGCATTGTCTTGGCTGTCAGATCTTGGTTTGCCTGCACATGGCATTGGCAGTCTAGCCAAGTTTTAGAAAATATCTATAATGAGCTAAACCTTTGACATTGGAGTAGATTAACAGAAAGAAGCTGTAGGGTTTAGATTACTGAAAAGATAAATCACTATTTGATACATTTGGTTCATATTTGAACGATTGCACCAAGTTTTATTACTCGGTTCTATCCCTATTTTCACAGTCAATCAGCTAAAAAAGTTGTCTTTTAATTTTTTTTTTTTCTTTTCTTTGGAAGAAAAATATGTTTCCTGGTTAAAATGACATGATTCAGGATTTCAGAAAGCAACAGAGGAATCTTAGTATCTGTTTTCATGTTGCCTTGACAGGGACAGGCCTCAATTAAGGATCTTATTAAAAGTGTCTCCCTCTGCATTATATCAAATCTTGGTGCTTCTGCTGAAAGTTGAAAATGTGCACACATGGCAACCACAGACTCGGAGTCCAAAGGTGATGGAGCTGTCAGGAAGGCAAGGAATACATTCTGGATTAGCTGCAAAGGAGATGGATCATGGAAACTAAAAGAGACTGTGGCAGCTTGGCCAGTGCCTAGGAACACTTTGGGTCCAAGTCTATTGGAGTGTTTACTGGGGAAGTACAAAATATTCTCCAAATCCCAGACAGCGACTTTTAAATTAATCTGTTTCTTTTTCCATGTTTAATTTGCTTTAACTGCCTTGCTTGATTGAGCATGTTTTTTTTTAGTTCACTTGTGGGTATCTATGACATTTCAGGTGCTTCCCACTGCTGCATTTGGAAGAGTTTAGGGTACCTTTGAGAATCAATCAGCTTATTTGGGCACATGGAAAATCCAAGAATTAGAAAAGTAAATAATAATTTAAAAAAAAAAATAAAGCTTGGGCTTCCCAGCTTTGTTTTTGTCACCTCAAAAAGGTGTGAAAACATTTGCAGAAGATTTGTATGAGCAGAGAGCTGGATTATCTATCCCAGATCCCTGGACCTGGTGTGTTCACCTCTTGCCCTTGGACCAGCCCTTGACAGGGAGGAATTCCAGCACAACAACCCTGCTTTACTCCAGGCAAAACCTTGGCCCATCAGGTCCTTCCTGCACAAACTCCTTGTTTAAATCATTAATCCCCCATAAACACCTGCCCTGGTTTCAGGGGTGTGCAATGCCTGCCGTGTTTGCAGCTCTCACCCCGCACAAACCTCTCTGTCCCTCTGGAGCTGTAAATGTTTGATTCCTTCCAGCAGCTCATCCCTGGGACCAGCTCAGAGGACATTTCTGGGTGATGTTGTCATCTTTCCTGAAGCAAAACAAGTCGTTCAGAGCAGAGGATGAATTAATTCTACTTGGAAGTTTTATGTAAGCCTTGGTTTGGAGGCAGCAGTGCTCACCAGGGCGAGCCAGGGATGCATCCAGCATTCCCTGCTGGGAATAACCAAGCCATTTCTTTGGGATTTCCTCAAATTCCCCTCCTCAGAACCACTTATTGAACAGTTTGTTGTGAAGCAGGTCTTTCTCTAACGCTGTGAGTTTGAGAGAGAGGCCTTAAAGAGCAGAGACAAACCTGCAGCAGAAGTCAGCAGATGGAAGTTGAATTTTCCCATCTGTACCAAGGCCCTGGGAGGAGTCCAGGAAAAGCAGGTGTATCTCATTTCAGGAGCATTCAAGTAAATAACAGCCCCACTCTGGAACAAAAAGAAGGCTCCACAGAGCTGCAGCTGATGCCTGCAGAGTGTCAGGAGCTGAGTTTTTGACCTTCCTGGATCACTAAGACCAAATATTTATTTGAGTGTACAGGAATTAAGTTCCAGAATATCACTGGAAATCAGGGATGCTGGTTAAGTTTTCTATCCTTTTGAAACTTCTATGAATTCCTGGCTGTATAGGATAATTTGTTTGGTCATTGCTTCAATCTGTGTGCACTTCTAAAGGTTTTAAGCAGGACATTCCACCTTCCACCACAGGGATGAAGTGACTTGCAGTGGGAAAATCCTGTCTTTTCACATCTCAGGCTGAGGATGATGAAAATAGTAGGACAACAACCAGCACATGACCTCTAAGTGTATTCCAGAATGATTTTTTAAATCAAACAAAATTGAAATATTTTCAATATTTTGACAATATTTTCATCTGCACAGACACATCCTCATTATGTGGTTAATGTAGGTGAGCAGCACCAAGGTTAATTAAGCTTTGGAAAAAAGACTCACCCTGGCAAGCAGCCTGTGCATTCCCATGGGTGTGTTTCTGGGATAACTGGAGCCATTTCCTGGAGGTCTCCATCCTGCAGCCAGTGGGTGCTGCCATGTAGATACAACTGAATGCCACAGTGGTTTAGGTTACAAGATGTGGCAGGGGGTGTGCATTCTATTGCCATCTGTCAGAGCTGGGGCAGTTCTCCTCTGTTCATTGGGCAGGTTTTTCTTTATCTCTCCCACAGCCAATCCTCCCTCCAGGAGATCTCTGCTGTCCATGGCCACTGAGTGTCCCTGCATGGCTGATCAAATTCCAGCATCCCATGGGAGAGGCTCTGCCCAGGGGAGGAGCCAAGCATTCCTACCTGGATCCAATCTGCCCTTGGCAACACCCCAGCAGCCTTTGCCCCCTGCATTCCCAGAGGAGCAGCTTTCTTCTCCCTGCATTCCCAGAGGGAGCCCAGGCCCATCTCCAGCAGCCCTGGAGCTCCAGAGGAAAACTCCCCCCTTGTCCAGGATCCCTGCTCCAGCAGAGCCACAGCTGGCACTGCAGGAGGGCTGAGCCACCCTGGGATGNAGCCCCTTAATTTCAAAATTATAACAATTCAGATGGAGGGGGTTTACATTTTCCATTCCAGGGGAGGCTCCTGCCTTCCTTAGCAGACACCTGTCTTTCCAAACCAAGACCCACAGCCTCAAATCTCACCAGGCAACAGCCAATCACTGGATTAGAGTAGGAAAAAATTCTTCACCAAAAGGAGTGTCCAGCTCTGGAAGAGGCTGCCCAGGGAAGTGCTTGAGTCACAATTGCTGGAGGTGCTTGAAAGCCATGGAGATGTTGCTCCTGAGGACATGGATTAGTGGTGGACTTGGCAGTGCTGGGGGAAGGTTGGATTTGATGATCTCGAAGATCGTTTCCAACCTAAACAATTCTATGGCTCTACGACATTTGAAAAATATGTCTTTGAGATCACAAGGCTTTGCCGTGCCCCACTCTCACTTCTCTTTTATGGATTCAACTGTGAGTGTGTTGAATCACCAAGACATCCTAAAACTATTTTATAACATGCTCAGAACATTCAGTGAAAGGAAAGAAAGCATCATGGCAGTGTGAACCACAGTTTGAGTTATTCCTTTTCCCTGGAAATTATGGGTCAGGTTCTGTCTCCCAAACAGAAATTGTGTTGTTGCTCTCCTGTTCTTCCCAAAACCACAGCGTGGTCCCCATACAGAGGAGACTTGGATAGGCATGAGAGCAGGAGGCAGAAAGAGCCTGGAAAAAAAGAACATCAGTTCTGAGGGTAAACTCCACTGATTACTGACTCTCAAACCACCATCAAAAATGAACAAATCTCTCCTTTTACTGGGAGAATAAGCAAAAAATGGCTGGATAGGATGTGCTTAAACTCCTCTCTGGTTGTGACTTTTGTGCCTTCCATTTCCCCACAATCCCTCCCTCCCCCCACCCACACAAACCTTTGCTACATTGTGGTGTCTAAAAATATAGACATAAATTGTCAGATTCTTCTTATTTAAGTGGAGATCATGATTTCCTTGTTGTGGTCACAACTATAAGCATCTCTAAGAAAACATTTAAAGCTCTGGCTGAGGTTTGGGTCTGAAATGAAGGAACTGGAAGTGAAGAGAGGTCCTGGCCAAAGTCAACCAAGACAAGAGGGAGTGAAGGAATGTAAAAGAGTCTGGAAAAGTTGAGCTGCATGGAGCTTAGAGTCCAGAAAGTGCTGGGGATGCAGACTGGGATCCTTTATGCATTAGACAGTTGAGTTAAAGCTTCAGTTCTATCCTTTGAACCCTTTTTGCCCATTTCATGATGAACATAAGCACTAAAGAAGTCTGAATGAAAGATTTGGAGCTGCCCTAAGGAGCGTGACCCCCCCCAGTGCCCAGACTTGGAGCAGTTTGATTTCTGAGAACTGCCCACCATAATTTGGGCCGCAGTGGCACAGAGGAAGGAGAGACACTGCCTTGTCAGCCCTGAGACGTTGCCAGCACTTGGACACAGCATTTTTTGGAAGGGGAAAACACCACAGCACAACCACGTGTACCCAAAATTGTCATTAAAGAAATCCGCCCTGCTGGCAGCCAGGAACACAAACCCAAAATCACAGGCTTGACTTTGAGTCAGGGTGTTTTGATAACATGAAAACCAACTGATTTCTGCAGAGGGGAAGCTAAATATAGATCTGACCAAATTGACAACATCAGCAGCACTCAGGGCTGGACAGCCTGGAGGGAAACCTCCTTCCAAGGAGAGGCAGGAGTGTGCAGGAGCTCAGATCCTTCAGATTTACCTCTCCCACAGGCCCCATATTCCAAATACCTCTAAGACAAGCTGTCTCTGAAATGCTTTGCACTTTGGTGCTGAAGGATCTCACAGCACCAGTGCTCCCAGACAGGCTGGCTTCAGAGAGTCCCTCTGAAAAGGAATTCCAGCAGCAAATCCTTCCCAGGGAAGATGTGGAGGAGGGCAGTGGAAAAAGTTGCCTATAGAAGGAGCAAAATTAGACTGACACAGTAACAGTCTTACTGTAAAAGAGAATGGAAAGGAAAATCTGCAAGTCAATGAGAGAATTCATAGGGATAAATAGAAAAAGGCAGATGTCAATGAGTCACTGCTTGCTCAGAGAAATCAGCCTTTTGCCTTTTCTTTGAGTCACTGGCACGTCCTGCTGCAGCAGCAGAGGCAGCATCGACCTCTTGACATGAACCATTTTTAACAATTTGTTACTCATATGGTCCTCCAGCCTTTTAAAAACCCTGTGAAGGGTTGAAGCACACGACATCACCCCTCACCCATGCTATTCCCCACCTGGAACACTGACTGGGGGGCAGCCCTTGGGTGTGAGGGAGCCTGTCAGAGGGCAGGTTTGGGGCTCACCAGGATTCCCATACCTGCAGTCCTTGGTGGGTGCTCTGGGACCAACCCTGCAACATTTAGGAGTCACCAGCAAAAAAAAAAAAAAACCCAACTGGCTGGGCTAAAAATGTCTCCAAAAAATGTGTGAAGTTCTTGTCAGCTCCACCATAAAACACAACTCCTTGCTTTTTGTCCACTGCAGGATTCTTAATAAAGCTGTGAAAAATATGTTTCTCAGTGGGACACAAACAGGCATCCAGAGGTGCTCTGGGGTCCAGATGTGAAGCTGTAGGGTCATAACAAGGGAAGAGAAAAGCACACAACATGAAACATCACAAAATGCTTCCCAACTTCCAGGCAAGGTGGTCTGGCCCAGCAGCCTGGTGCTAAGCCCTTAATCTACAGACTGCAGTTTTACATCTGTGAGAGTTTTTTGGAGGCTCATTTTTCCTTGCAAGATGATTTTAGGCTTCAGGATAAGTTATGTATAGCATGTGGAGCTGTGTATGCAGCACAGAATCAAGAGGCATGTAAAGAATGCAGCCAGGAGAAGGAACTTATTGGAATCACATGGGATTTTTAGATTGCCTGTTTCCAGGCCAGCTTCCATCAGCCCCACTCCCTTATTTTTCAATCTGGTTATCACAAACCATCCCAAGGTTCCTCTGCCTGCCAGATTTGTGCGTGACTGTTCCCCTCCACATCTTGCTACAAGGGACAGTCAGTCCCAGGGCATCTTTGGACTACAAATGGATTTAACCTCAAACCAATGTAATTTCTTTTTTTCAGGGCTTTTTTCCTACCCTGCAATCATGCTTAGCGTCTTTCCCAGGACCATGACATGGTGATGTCAGAGAAAGGAGCAATTACTGATTCACCAGGGCAGGCAGTGGTACCCACCAGCTCTCACACTGCCCTCACTCCTAACTGCAGAAGAGAGGCACTAGAAATGAAGTCAGGATGAAATCCTGAATGCAGATCCTCAATTTAGAACTGTTTCCATTCAGAAGTCACTCCAAAGCTTGTGAGAAATGAGCAGAGGGTGTCATAGGGAATTAGGATAGAAGAGAGGACTGTTCTGTTATTGATTTGATATTGATTTCAAGAATGAAGAGCTATTAAGAGAGAAACAAAAGATGTTTTGCTGCTCATACATGAGCTGGACCTGTGTTTTGCAAAGGAGAGGGCATCAGTCTCAAGGCTTGCTGCAATGAGGCATTTCTGGCATGAATTTATCAGTGTTGCTTTGCACAGTGAAGCAGTAACAGCTCCTTCCTCTTACATGGCAAGCCCTGCTTATGGAGGAGAAATATTGACACAGAGAAAAGGTGATTTGAAAAAGTTACAGGGGAAGGTGAATAGAATAAAAGTTAAGAGTTGTTTGCTACACACTCTCAACCTGTCTAACCATCTAAATCCAGCCATGGCTGCCAAACACATCACCCAAACGATTTCTGAAATGAAGGGGTGATAGCAAACTCGTTTGAAACCCAGTTCTAAATTCAGGACTGGTGCTGTGTGCCTGATGAGGGGGTCATTTGTGAGGCATCCTGGGCAAAGACATTTATTTGGACACCTCTCAGAGAAGGCAGTGTTATGGTTGCTATTTCAGAAAAGGGCGTATCTAAGGTTTGGTAAAAATATTCAAGGGACAGCTGGATCCTCTGAAAGACTCTGGGAGAAGAAAACATGAGGCAGAAGTTGGGCAAAAGAGATTCTTTCTTCCTCAGAACTGCACCCAAACTCCTCCTGGTGCTCACACTGGGTGAGTGATTTCACCCACAGAAAAGTGTCTGCTCCCAACTGAGCCCTCCAGGCAGAGCAAGGGAATTGTTGTTAGGGTTAGCACTTAGTTACTCCCTCCTACAAACTGACAAACATCAGCCCAGACTTGTAATTGCTTTCAAACTTCAGCCAGCTGCCATGGGGAAGAGGTTGGAAGACCATAAATATTGGCTGACAAGACACTGGAACAAATCCAAGCTCCTACGCAAAGGAACATGTTGGGTAAGAGCTTCCTGTGACTTGGTTCTGACTAGAAATGAGTTTTATCCTGATTTTTCAAGCTCTTCACATCCTTGGGTACTGGAGAAAATAGAATAGGTTGGAAATCTTACAAATAGTCAAACATGTCCCAAGGTTCCTGAGGAAATCAGCCACACTTGCCCACTCACATTGCTCAGGATTTATGGACTCGGCCTCTGCAGACTCTGCAGCTGAGTGGGCAGGAGCTTTAGTCAGGTCTTCACACTAAGTCTCCATTCTCAAGGAGTACAATTTTGCATGGAAAGATGGAAATGAAACTAAAACAAAGCCTATATATTATCAGCCTCACTGAGCTGAAACCAGAAATTATTCTACCAGACCACACCATCATCCACTCTGAATCAGCACCTAGAAGGTGAAACTTTCCCCACAGGCCAAACCACTTGTGAAGATGGACATTTTGAAAATCAAGATACAAACATAAGCAAACTAGGAAGGTTTTGCATCCAGATGTGGTTGGAATACCTGGTTAGAAAAGCAGATGTGCAAACACCATGGCTGTGATTCAGAAATCGGTCTGTGCTCATTAAAGCACTCTCTGGAGACAAGGATCTCCATGGCAGAATTGTCCCCAACAAATCCTTATTGTTTGTGGAAGGAATGGATTGCAGGAGACACAACTTTCACTTCTAAGTAAGTGCACAGACTGTGCATTGGAAAGTAATTGATTTGCTAAACAATGAACCAAAAGTCTTCTTGGGCTGTTTTGGGGGAAAATGTTCACATCAGCTCAAAGGCCTCAGTCACAGTCTCAGAAAATATTTTGTTAATCAATGCAGAGGTTACCTCTAGGCCAGCATGGAATGAGCCTCCTGGGGTGAGCAATATTTTATTAATACCCAGTGATTTACCCCTTCTGCAAACAGGCAGAGCTTTGGGTCTCCAGGACTAGCCCAACACCTTTGATCTCACCTGAGTGCAAAGCCAACAAAAACTCTTCCTGGATTTGGAGTTGTTAGCTTTGAACAGGGGAGTGTCTGAGGCTACTAAATACTGAACCACAGCTGAAAGCACTCGTCATCTCTCATCTGCCCACAAATTAATTGCTATTTTAGTTAAAGCAGATTAGTAGCAAACTTGAGTTTAATTTAAGGTTACCAGGGAAAGAATCAACCGCAATCAGTGGTAATTTATGAAACAGATTAATTGCTTCATTGCTAGAGCACTGCACGACATAGTCAATCCAGTCTTGCCTCATCGTGGCTCCTATTTACCAGTAGTTTTAAAAAACACAGGTTCTCTGAAGAGCTCTTCAGGCTCTGCACTCCCACCTTTCCAGTGTTTTCATTTCACTCTGTTTCCATGGCCACCGTTATCTCGTAGGATCATTTTGACTCATCAGTTCTTCCCCCCACAGGAGTCCAAACTCCAGGAGACAAACAGTAAGGGGGTGGGTTAGTCAAGGGTTTAAAGGCTTAGGAATTAAAAACCCAAAGAGCAGACAGCAAGGTGTTATCACAGAGGGGAACAGCAGGACTGACATTGGCATATGGAACCAGACATTGCAAGGCACGGAGCCACAGGCAGGATTTTTACCTTTCTGCTCTATTTGTTTTGTTTTGATGTCCAGACTGAACACTGGGATTGATGCCTTGTGCAGGCTACCCTAGAACAGAGGCTGGACAGAGCAAAGGAATGAAGCAGGGATTTATTCAAAGGCCTCCATGGATCCACCTTGGGCAGCACCAGAGCCCAGCCAGGGCTGCACCCAGGATGAACCAAAATGGCCCCAAAATGCACGGCCGCTCCCGGGGGCTCTCACTGGGATCAGCTCTGCTCCATTTGCACCTTGGAGTTCATTGTCCCATTCCAGCTCCAGCCCAGGCACTCCCATCCTGCTTGTTTTTCTCTCTTCAGCCCACGTTGTTTGTGCTCCTGGGCCTGAGATTTGGATCATTTGTCCTTGGTCCCCAGCTGGAGCAGGAATTGTTTTGTCTCCCTGCTCTGTGCAGAGAGCTCACCATCCCCTAATGTGAAGCTCAGACCCACACACTGAAGCAGCACAGAATCTGAAAAAGATTTTAGAAAAGCTAAAACCTGAGGCATCAGGATGACTCACAGTGCCCCTTGCTGATTAAAAAAAAAGACAGAAAACTCAAAGCAGCTAATTCGTGTGCCACATGAAAGCAGACACTTTAACAAGTATTAATTCAAACTTCTGAGAGTACTTTTGAAGTGAATGACAAACACAACCTCTTCAGTACCTCCAGTCCTTCTTCGGGAAGCATCAGACTCACCTTGCTCTGCTGACATCTTTGCAGAAGGAATATTTGGGGTACTTTAGTAATACCTGAGGAAAACCTGCTGAGCTGATTTCCTACAACAGCTCTAACTGAGCCTGGTGATTAGGAGGAGTCTTGTTAAACCATCTTAAAAAAAAAGGAACCTTCTCAGCTCATCTCCATATCATTGCCATGTCCTACTTTTAGTTCAAAAGATTAAACTGTGAGAAAACAGACACAGCGAAGTCAGGGAGGAGAAATTTTATAGGAACCTTTCTTGTCCACAATCCTTTATATAGAAAGGGAGTTGCCTCTTCTCCTTGTCATCTTCTGGCTCCCTGTCTGCATATCTCTCCATACTTTTTAGAGAAAAAATTTTTTAAAAATCACTATGGCGGGAATGAGCAAAACAGCTCCTCTATTTCTTTCTGGACTTAAATAATTGGGAGTCACTGTGAATGTTCTCAGTGTCACTGAAAGTGTCACTGTCCTCAGTGAAACATTTCCATGTCCCTCACATCAGCATTTGGTGGTGGGAACTGCAGAGCCAGGGAAATATGGAATTGCAGGAACTAATGCGTGCTGGCCTTAGCTTTTCTCTGTCTGGGAAGATGATTATGGTTCATGAGGATGTTCAGAGACCTCCATCTCTAAGCACTGTGAACCTTCCCCTCCCAAAAAAACTCTCAGGAAGAAAAACAGATCAGGAAGAAGGAAGACATTTCTAACAAAGACTTGGTAGAAAAAAGACAACATTAACAAAGCAGAGATCATAGAATATCCTGAGTTGGAAGGGACCTACAAGAGATGAGTTAAAGACTTCCCCCCTCCCTTTCTCCCTCCATCCCTCCCTCTCTTCTTCCCTTGCTCCCTCTTAGCAAATCCTGCCAGAAAGATGCATCAAACTTGTTCCTGTCCTTAACCAGGTTTGTTTCTTCAAAGCTGCTGAGCTCCCTCTCACTCTGCCATGACCACACCCCCCTCCCTCCCTACTCCAAAATATTTCGTTTTGTTTAAAAAACCCCCAGAAATGCCCTACACTATATTAGTACTGCACAACAATAGAAACTTTTAGGCTCCTACTTCATTTCTAGGAAGATCCACATGCTGCATGAGGAAGGATTTCCTGGAAAAGAAGAGATGAGCTCATAGCTCTGGCAATTGGATACAGACTTAGGCTGGAATCAGCTTCTGTCACCACCAAGCTGAGCTCAGTTATTTCAGCCAGGTGGCCACTTTTTGTGTGCTCCTGGTGTGCCCCAGCTGAGCTCAGTGGGACCTGGGAATTAATAAATGCTCCAGACTGCTGGGAAAAAAACAGCCCTTGGGGATCTCTCAATAAGCAGCCAAAAGTTAGAGGTTATTCCATCCTGTGTCCCTGTTACCCCATCTATCCCATTGTATCCAACAATAGGGAAAGGGATATAAGAGGGGTTTGTATTTGCTAAAATGTTGTGATGGGCACAGTAGGGAAATAACAAACAGAAAAACTCGGAATGGATTTGATGATTATAAATAAAGCATGTGACTTATCTAGGGAATAAAAAAAGAGAAAATATAAGAAAGATAAAAAGACGAAATTCAGGTTACTTAGGAACTAGTTCCCACTTCTGCCAACTTCCAGAAGTTTAGTCTTGCAACTTTTAATGCACTTACATAAAAATAGCTCAGGAAATACATGTGCTGGCAGAGTACTTTGATGGTAAGAGTAACTGTAGTGTAGCTAAATCTCTTAGATATTCCCAAATCTTCATGTTTTAACATTTTAGGAAAACAAGGAAAGGTATCTCAACTCTCTTTTGTAGGTTTTAAAATAAAGATTTTCTTAAAAAAATATTTTCTCAGGCACAGTGGACAGAACAGGAAGATGCTGACTGGAGAGTTTGGGGCAGCTAAGCACATTTTAGGCCAGGAGGGAGGTTTCTCTGTTCCATCACAGATTTCACCTGCATCCTTTAAAGCCAGAGTATCAAATGCATAAAGGGGATTCAAATGACAGAGTTTGAGGTGAAGAGCTCTGTAACCCCAGCAGCCTCCTCCTCTCCCTCTGCACGGCTCGGGCCATGCATCAGTGCTGTCACCAGTTCCTCTCCTGAGGCTTCAGGCTGGTTCTGCCTTTGGAAATCCATCCCCAGCCAGGACAGTCCAAGGCAGGGAACCCTGTGAGGGATGATTTTGAAGCACAGAGTGTGGGAGGGTTCCTGGTCAGTGGTCAGAGGAGTGCAGGCTGTCAAAGAGCTCCGTGCTGTGCCTGGGGAGTGTTGAGCCCCACTTTCCTGTGCTCTGCACAGCCTCAGGGCACAGAGGAGCTCAATAAACATTCCTATTTTAAAAGGTTTTCTTTCTCTCCTCCCTCTCTGGAAGCAAGACTAACACCTTACCACAAAGTCTATAAAGACCTGAATCAAATTTGAGGAGCTTTAAAGTTTTTCAGTGTCTGAAATGTGAATCTGCAGCAAAACTGAGAACCAGTCCAATCCCCACACCCACACAGTGCTTGGGCTCCTGGCCTGCCTTCATAACACATTTATAAACCATTTTCTGTTTAGTAAACTCTGCTTGACAAATCACTTGACTTAAATTCCAGCATCTGAAATAACCAGCAGTAAGAGATAAGGAAATGGCATGATGACAAGGATATTAATCCTAATTATTTCTGATAACACCCTTCTTTGAAATAGATGTTAATACTTAGCTAGCTGTGGTTATTTTCCCAAAAGCAGAATTTCAAAGCATTTCCTTACCCAAATCAACCCCTCTGACCTCAGATCTCTGCATCCCCAGACAACTTCCAGGATGTCAGTCCAAGCAAGTCTTCCTGAGTGGACCTCAGGGAGCAATTCCTAGATTGGTACTTTCCACTGGAAGCACTCTGGGCTCTCTCTAAGGATCTTGGGGAAACACGTCTTTGCTTTCCCTCTCTGAGTTAAGAAAGCTCATTAAAATATTCAATGAAACCCAAGAAGTCTGTTGGCCACATTACTTGCCAGTTTGTTAGGGGGGGTTGTTTGTTTTTTAAAAATTATTTTTAATTTGTTGCTTTGTGTGCAGCAATCTAACAAAGTTTAAAACCCCAAGTGCAAACATTTCTATGCTGGCAGAACTGTTTTCTCATGCTTGTGACAGCTGAGTGACCTACTTCTGTTTGCTGGTGTGGCAGCCTCTGTGGTAGGAGGCCCAACTGGGCTGTCAGCAGTGCTTAGAGAGGGGTTGGGCTGAGTGACTAAACCTGGGTCACCTGTGACCAGCTGGGATTTAGAAGCCAACAGCCCAAGATAAGTGACAGGTGACAGTGCAGAGCCTGGGCTCAGATCTGGGAAGGCAACGATGCCACGTGGGCCAGGTGTGGATCATCCTCCTTGATTGTCTGTGATGGCTAATTAAAAAAATTCATCTTAAAGAACAGCTGCAGCTCCACCACAGCAGGAATCAGACTTTCACAGGTTGCCAGTGCAGTCTTCCACCCACTGCTTCCAGAGGCTGCCCCTTTTTAGCTCGAGAGGGTGAAGAACAAAGCTTTCAGCCACAGCCAACACTGCTATGGAAGCACCTTAAGAAAGTCCAGCTTGACCTCCACATTTCTCCCCTCCCACATCTTTGCAGAATCCCTGCAGGCCTTGTGCATGCCTTAAATTATCCCAAATCCTGAACTTTGAATAGAACTCTTTGAAGAATTGCCACATCTCTGAGAAAACCATCTTCCCATCTTCAGAGAAATATATTGCACAACATAAATATTAATTAAGAAGGAGCCAATGAAAATACAGAAGGACAACATGATTAATAATATGCTAGAAAGTGCTAACAAAGAAACAGGGAGTAAAAAACTGGGCAGATCTGCCCAGTGGACTCTCTCCATAGTGGTCACATCCTCATCTCTCTCCTACTTGCAGGCAATTTTCTCTCAGTAATTAACAAAGGGTGATCACCATTTTCTTTGTGGACAACATAATTTCCTTGAAATCCATGGATTTATGAAGGCATGACTTGGGATCACTCTGTGGCAAACACACTGCTTCCTCTGGGTAAATATTATTAGAATGGTTGGGAGGAAGGAATGCCCTCTGAAAGGAAACGTGCTGCATCCAGGAAGAGGATTTTAAACTTGGCACAAAAACCTACAGGAAGCTGTTACTTGTGCCAGACTTTATGCTATTGATTCAGTAAGGCAAACAAACCTTAGTTGAGTTTGTTTTCCTCACATCCTGGGTTTCAGCTCAGGAAGACCAGTATGTCAAAAAAGAAAGTGCAACAAGCTATGCCCCACTTGCCTTGTTCTGGGAAAAATTCCAGGGCTAAGAAATATTCAGAGGCCAAAGCTGAAGGTTCCTCTAGAAAGGAGACTCTCTCCATCCCCATTAATGTCACTGGGAATGCTGCTGCCAACAGAGATCTGTACTTGGCTCCTGGTGATAATTACCAATCCCTCAGCCTTTACTGCAGGCTGGGCTATCCCTGGCTTATGTCAATTATCCAGACCAGAAAATATCATCCTTACATGGCTGGAATCAAAAGGTGCTCTGGTCAGGACCCATAACACAGTGAAATATCTCCAAAAGAGTCCTTCATAATCCTATTTTCTGCTGTTCTTCAAAGCATTCTTCCCCTTGTCTGCCTCTCCTCTGGTGTGTGTGAATTTGTAATGAATCTTCCTGCACCCAGGCTCTGGGAATGAACAGCTCAGCCTCAGCTGGGCCTTAAGCAATTGGCTTTGGATGAAATCAAAGCCCTTCCCCATCTCAGCAACCAGGTAAATAACCTGCAAAAATGCCAAAACCCAAGGTTCTCTGAGTCCTCTTGAAGTAAATCATCAAACCACTACTCTTGGTAGTAGCTCTTCACTGCTTGTTCAGTTTGACTTCACAGCTCTCCCAAAGCATTTAATAGAACAAAGAAACTTAAAGCTGCCACAACACAGCCTGTGGGAGCTAAACCCCCCCGAGGGGAGCAGCACAAAGGGTCTTCAAACCCCTCCAGTCCCCTGAAATACTGAGGGAGGGGGAGCAGACCCTTTGATTTGCTCAGTTACTGCAATTGCTGCGAGGCATCTGGAAAACACAACAGGTTCAGATTTCCAAATCACCTCAAAACTGCACTGATATCATTTCAGTGACCTCCACCACCCCAAAGGCAGAGAGACAGAAGCTTATTCAGTAGTTCAGTCTATGATAAGAAAGAGTAGGTACAGCTCAGATAGAAGTACTGAAGCTCTGAAATCCTTTTACACATATTTTGGCATAAGAGGTGAAATCTGCAGCCATTCAGGTGAAAATTAAATTGGCTGCCAGAATTTATCTTGTAATATAATCCACTGCTGAACAAAGAGGAGATGTTTTTCTTCATATCTGTATATCCTTTCCCCATTTTTCTTGAGACCAGGGAATTCTGCCGGAGCAAGACTCTAAAGAGAAACTTTAATCTCTTTCAGAAAGTTTCAATTGTCATGTCTTAACATATGACTGAAAAGCCTTTTTATTAAATTTTTATCATTTGTCCTGGTTATTCCTGTGACGAAGAACTTTAAGGTTCTTCCCACTTCACCCTTCAGGCAATCAGCACAGCATTACAGAGCACTTTGGGGAATTAGATGCAGCCACACATCTGCACTGGGGAGCCAATAGTTAACTTGGATGTTTCATTGCTTCTGTTGATCACTCAGTAAGTTTTACCTTCAGCTTGATGAGTTTCAGTTCCTGGTGCCATGAAAAAATTCCATTTCACTATGCAGGGTGGTTTTCAATTGTTCAGTAGAGAAATAAGACAATTTTAAAAATAATTCCATCTGCTTTCATCTTTAGGAATATTCATTTCAAAATGAGAGCTAGGAAGAATTTCTGGCTAATTGTATGAATATTTTGGCAGGTTGCAGCTAAAAAACCCCTTTTTAGATCAAAGAATCACAGAATAGTTTGGGCTGGAAGGGACCTTAAAGCCCATCCAGTGCCACCCCTGCCATAGCAGGGACACCTCCCACTGCCCCAGGGTGCCCTGTCCAGCCTGGCCTGGGATCCAGGGATCCAGGGGCAGCCACAGCTTCTCTGGGCAACCTGTACCAGGGCCTGCCCACCCTCACAGGGAAGAATTCCTTCCCAATATCCCATCCATCCCTGCCCTCTGTCAGCTTAAAGCCATTCCCTTTTCTCCTGTCACGCCAGGCCCTTGGAAATTGTCTCTTTCCATCTTTCCTGTTGGCTCCTTCAGGCTCTGCAAGACCACACTAAGGTCACCCCAAAGCTTCTCCTCTCCAGATGAACAATCCCAGCTGTGCCAGCCTTTCCTCCCAGCAGAGCTGCTCCATCCCTCTGATCCCCCTGGTGCCTCCTCTGGATCTCTCCAGCAGCAGGTGGACATTTCCATCCCTTCCTTCCATCCCTTTTCCTCAAAGGAAAACTTTTCCTCTTGAAGAGTCAGTTTTACCTGAAAATCCATCCCCTTTCCTGCTTGTTGACTGGGCCTCATCCCTCCTTACAGAGGAAGACTTTGGTAAAACAAGGGCTTTGTTACGTTGCTTGAAAATGCTGGAGTCACATCCTCTGCCATGGGAGTGGCTTTCCCAGCTGGCTCTTGGCAGGCAAGGAAACGTCCCTCAAATGCCCCACACACCATCCTGGACTTCACCAGCACTGAAATTTTCAGTTGTGTGTTATTCCTCCCACACATCTTTCCCCCTTCCCCACTTTTTTTTTCCATTTTGTAACCCAGCTCTGACAAGGACATCCTTGTTTGCAGGAAAACCGCCGGCCACTGAACCGCCTTCGGGCAAAGCAATTCCTCGCGCTGTAAACTCATTTCCTCGTGCTTTATTAATTTTTCCATCTCATGATAATGATTTGCTGACCTGAGTGACAAAGGAGCCTCTCTAGTGCACAAGCAGACACTCCTGGGCTCCTCCAGCACAGAATTCCCAGGGGAAGAGCTGTGTTTACCCACACGGGCTGACTTTATTTCTCTTCTGTCTGGAGTCAAGCGAGGCACGTTCCAGTTGAAGTCAAAATAATCCCAAGAAAATCCCTGAAACTTTAGACTTTCTGGAAGAGTTTTGGAACACCCCCAAAGGCAAATGGAGGGATTTTATGAAGCATTCCAATACTCATATGAAAATGATTGTGGGGAAATATACACAATGCAGATCACTCTGGGGATTAGGAGTCTTCCAGCAAGGAATTCCTTCGGCTTTGCATTTCTTGGATAAAAGTATTTAAAAAAAACCAGCAGTGCATTATAATCTCATTTTTGGGTGATCTGTTCTGACTGATGGGAGGTTTGGTGCAGTGGCAGGTGAGGTGACTGTGCTGAGGTCTGATCCCAAGTATTTCAGGGAATATTGGCTCTCTAAGCCTATTTGCCTGCTTTTTTCTCCCCCTCCAAATGTCTCTGCTTAACCAAACATCACCCATTTTGATTCTTCCCTCAGAAAGGGCAGGATAAGTCAGGAATAATCCTTGTGAAATGACTAACTAAAGTCAGCCTAAGCAGAGAATCAGGTCTCAAAACCCAGCAGTGAGTGGTGAACCTGCCTTTTCTGTCACAAGTACAAAGGGCAAGCGAGACACTCCTGGATCAGAGGGAAAGTCTCTTTTCATTATAAGTGATTAACAAGCAGAAAAAACAGACCTCGACTTTTTCACTGGAAAAAAAAAAGAAGAAATATCTCAATTTGGCCTTTTTGCCCAACTACAGAGCTCTGTAAACACATTAAAGGAGAAGAATTAACAAAATAAGGCACGTTCTCAGTGAATTTATTGCAGGCAAACAACACATGAACATTGAAACGAGCCAACAGTGCTTTGGTGGCCTATTTGAACTGCTGGTTTCACTCTGTTTTCTCAGTAGATAAAATGTGCACATTAATTATGTGAAAAATACTCACACAGAAATGGGTGTAGGCCTGTAATTGCAGGATTTTTCTTTTTATTTTGGTTATCATTCTGAAGCCCAGTCCAGTTTGGAAAAACAATTCATTCTGTATAAAAATCTGCTTAACAGAAATGGATTTCTTGTACAGCAAATCCTGTGATTCTCCCACAGGCCAGCAGTGTGTCACAAAGTGACCTTCAGCACTGGTCTTTATTCCTAATTTACCAGGAGGTTCATATTTTAAAATAGTATTTGGGAGATAACTGGGGCTAAATAATGACATGCTTCCTAGATTAGGTCATGCATGGCCTTTCTGCCAAGCACCTTATCTAAATAATTATTCTTTCTGGGGGAAGACACCACCATGTTTTTTCATTTCTAATCTCCTGTTTGTCTCCTTCCTTCCTACACACTAAATAATGAAGATTTGAGGTATTCTGTAGTGAAAGGAGAAAACTTAGTGACTTGAACCTCACTTTCATTCCCAAATTTCATTTATCTTTATTTTTCATTTCACCTGAGCAGTCTGAACACCAGAGCTGTCTGTCCTTAGGGCAGTGCCTGAAACACGAGGCTGCTCCACAGTGGAGAGGTAAGGAATTTTCACTTTCTTTCTGCTTGAAGGTGTTTCCACTTTGCAAATGACATTTCCAGTGCTTTGATCACCCAAACAAGGGGATGAGGCTGAGCTGTTGCTTTGTGGCTGGAAAAGGAAATCAGATCTCTATTGCAATGTCCAATCTGAGGACACTTTAAGTTAAGAAGAGAATAAAAAAAGAAAATGTTAAAAAAAATAATAACAGCTTATTTTCCCCAGAAAATACCTTCTTTCAAGATTTTGAAGGGAATGAGATGTGAAGCACAGACTTTCCCTAGTGTTTCCTGCCTTGTTGGAAGGGACAACTCCCTGCTCAGAGTTTTTTTCCCCCCTTTCTCAGTTGTGAAGCATCAAAGCCTTTCCATGCTGTGAAATACAGAGCAGCAGCCCTTAATTCTGCATTCCCAGTCCCTGCTGGAACTTGGAGCACAGGACTTACGGACAGAAATGGCTTTGGAGGACAGAGCTGGCAGGAACAAGGAGCAGGAGGCAGAGGTGAGCTGCTTGCAAGTGAAATTTGAGTTGTTATGATGTCCCTAAGTCTGCTCTGGCTCCCAAAAGCCATGAAACACTTCACCCCCCAGTGCTGAGCCATGACAGACGTTATCCAAAGCCTCGTTTAATCAGCTTAGCAACCTGAATAAAACTAACAGCAAAACCAGCTCCTGCCAATCCCCTCTCCAGAGTTTTTGCTTTCTAAGCAAGCCAGAGTTATTCCCAAAAATCCCATAATCTCACCAGGAAGAATTTATTGAACACACACTTTTAAAGGGGTACTTCTCAATATAGTCAGTGCCCTCATTTCACTGGGCATTTCTTTAGAATATCCCAGGTAATTCAGAATTTGCCTTCAGTACATCTGCATGTGCCTTTGACCAGCATTCAGCCAGCAAGGATCAAGGCTGGTTCCCTGCTACTGCAAGCAAACTTTTCCCTGTGTCCACAAGGTCATGGCCATGCTGGCACTGGTGTCCAGTGTTTTGTAGCCCTCTCTGGAGTGTCAGCTGCTCCCAAAGGGATGGGCAGCAGGAGGGATCCTGAGGCTGGAACAGCAGGAACCTCCCCATCCCTAAGCATGGGGAGCAGGACAGGCCAGGGGGGTGGCCTGGTTCTACCAGGAGTCCCCAGCACCACAAATCCATCGTGGTGCATCAGGTTTGAGGCCATGGCAGGAGCAGATCCAAGCCAGCAGGGCAGCATCAGGGTCAGTGGTGGGGAACAGGGTCACCCCCAGCCCATGGAGACAATGCAGGTGACTTTAATGACTTCCCAGGATCAGGAAAATGAAGATATCACCACTAAAGTCACTGTGTTATGACACATTTCTGAGAAACCACTTGCTCAGAGTTGCATAAGGATGAGAAGTTTCCAGTGTTGTCAGACAATGTGGGGTTTTTCTGGACAATTTAGGAAGGTCTTGTGTTCACCCAGCCTGCTCCCTGCTGCTGCCTCCATCCCATTCCCATTCCCATTCCCATTCCCATTCCCATTCCCATTCCCATTCCCATTCCCATTCCCATTCCCACTCCCATTCTCACTCCCATTCCCACTAATATTCCCATTCTCACTCCCATTCCCATTCCCATTCCCATTCCCACTCCCATTCTCACTCCCATTCCCATTAATATTCCCATTCCCACTAACATTCCCATTCCCATTCCCATTCCCACTCCCATTCTCACTCCCATTCCCATTCCCATTCCCACTCCCATTCTCACTCCCATTCCCATTCCCATTCCCATTCCCACTCCCATTCCCATTCCCATTCCCACTCCCATTCCCCATGTGGCTGTGCAATGCCTTCTGAAACCACGCTGTCCTGGCTAAAAGCTGAAATTTATTTTAAAATTATTTTTAGGCAAGATCACTTCAGCATTCTCCTTGAAAACCCTGTGCACGCTTTTCTCAGAATTACTAAAAGCAGGCAAACTGCCCTGTGAATTTGAATTCTTCTCAATGAGCTTTGCTGTTGGAGAAGACCTGTCTGATTATTTTTCCCTTTCCAGAAATGAATGAGAAATCAGGTCCTTCTGCCCTGATCCCTCCTTGCTGCTCATTCAAAACATTAAATGAATTTCATGCTCTTCCTATTGAAAATTAGAAAGAAAAGCACAAATCCTAATTAATTTTTGGAACTTGTTGTCTGAAAAGCCCCACTGTGTTAGGTCAATCAGTTTTGTCCAGATGTCAGGCACTGTGCTGGATTCATTTAATGTGTTTCAAAACCAAGAAAAGAGGATTATAAAACCTATAGGGAAGTACTGTACTTAATCTTTAAAAATTTGGGGGGAGGGGTGTTTTTTTGCATTTTCAAAGCTGATTTTTGCTGTCCACAGATTCCACCAAAATTTATTCTGCAGTACCTGATAACACACAATAGTTTGTAAGCAGTTCTACCACAGGCCAGTTGTGTTATTATGACTCAAGTCCCAGCCAGACTTCAAGTGCCTTCAAAAGAAAATTTAATTTACCCAGTTAACCCTTTTTTGGGAGGACATGAAGGCATATTCAGCACTTTTCAACATTTGGCTCTGTGTTAATTTGACCTTGTGCACATAAAGACTCCACATCAGAGGACGGATGCTCTACAGGCCTGGTCAAACCTTCTGCATCACTCACAGCCCATTATTTCTGAAGTGCTGTTAGCAAGGAAACCCAAACAATCCTTTTCCCAGGCTGTCCTTTCACCCATGGCCTTGGCAAGCTCTGAGAGCAGAGCAACCCAAAGCCTCTCCAGCTAAAGTGACACATTCCAAATGGATATCCAATTGTTTGTCAGGGTGATGATTCCCTTCTCTGGGATTTTATTTGGATCTCCTGGTAGAATTCATGGTACCCAGCTGGTTTCTACATTGCAAAGGACTTTGTACCCCTGCTCTGTCTGCCTTTGTTTCTCCCCTCCTTTTGAACTCGTGAGGGACTGAGATGGTGCAGGTGACAGCACAGAGGAGATGGCATCTCCTGGATGGAAGGAGCTGGAGCCAAGGCCGCCAGTTTGCTCCTCCTGAGACTGCTCCATGCAGTCAGACACCACGAGGGTGCCACCAATGAAGTCAGCAGTTGCACAGATGCCTTGGGTTTGGGGCCATGCTCAACACATCAACTCTAACACCAGGTTTTTAGAAGGTTCCTCAGGAGAGGGGACAGACAGTTCTTGCAGTGCTGTCTACAGGCAAACACTGCTCTGTCTCATGGGACAAACTGGCACAGTGCCAGTCACTTCAGGGACTGACACCATTGTCACAGCGAAATTGTTCCTTTCCATAATGAATGTCACTTCTTTTTGTGGTTATCATGAGTAAATAATCATTATTTTACCTCAGAATAACAGGAGCAAAAGATGGTCCACCTACCCCTAAACTACCACATTTATCTTCCCAAAGAACTCATTGAAGACAATTACAGAGCCACAGAATACCCTGAGCTGGAAGGGACCCACAGGATCCCCCAGCCCAGCCCCTGTCCCTGCCCAGCCCCCCACCAACCCCACCCTGTCCATCCCTGCAGCGCTGTCCAAACGCTCCTGGAGCTCTGGCAGCCTCGGGGCCGTGCCCATTCCCTGGGGAGCCTGGGCAGTGCCAGCACCTCTGGGGGAAGAGCCTTTCCCTGCTCTCCAGCCTGAGCTGCCCTGGCCCAGCCCCAGCCGTGCCCTGGCTCCTGTCCCTGGCCCAGAGCAGAGATGGGAGCTGCCCCTCGGGAGGAGCTGCAGCCCCGGGGAGCTCTGCCCTCAGCCTGGAGACAAGGCTGAGGGCAGAACAAATCAAGTGATAATAATAATAATAATAACAATAATAATAATAATAGTCACAAAGGCTATTCATGTTGAGAAGCTGCTCAGCCAAGGTTGCACAAGTCACTGTCTGTACCATGAATGCAACTGTGCTCCTGGGTGGCAGTGCAGCTCCCATCCAGTTCAGCTGTTCTTTGTTCTGATGACATGGACTATTTCTTACTCATTTCTAAGAAGTTCAGTCTTAGGGATTAAAAGAAATGGAGTTTGACCTTTTCATTATCCCCACCAAGGCAGCCTTACTGACCACTGGAACTTCTGAGAGCTGTGCTGGCGAAGTTGCTTTTTCTAATGATGTGAAGCAAACTTGTCAGAAGGATGAGGCCTCCTTAGCTGCACAAGATCAAGGGACATGTTTAAAGGCAGGACTATTTGCAGCCCCACCCTGAGGATAAACAGTCAGAAGCAGACACCTCGCAGCTTGGCTTTAGATAATCAACTCACTCAGGAAGAAATCTGCCTCCTGCAGCTTCTTTTTCTGAAGGGTTAAATTTGATTGAGGGTCATGGGAACCACTCTTTCACAAGCTGGATTTTGAAGGAAACTTTGATACTTACAGATCAGAGTTCCAGTTCAGTTCAGTTCCCATTACATCAGTAGATCTCCACTTTGTTACCATATAAGAAAGACTCTCTTCCCAAGCTCTTATTTGGCACTTCACTATAACAGCCACTGCTTTTTTACAGAGCTGCTCCTTTCCCCAATGCTGACACAAGCTAAAATGTGAGAAGAAAGTCACACGATTTTGTAAATGATGGCCTGATTTACTTTCATGATTTTCACTGAGACAGGGAATTGCATCTTAACCTTTCAGGTTACTGCTGTAGGAGCCTGGGAGGGACTGTGACCTGGGCATGCTCCTGACATCTCACACAGCTTTGGTTCCTTCTGCTACAAATCAGGGGTGCTTCATTCCTGGCTGCTTCCATCTGGTCAGAGTAGAGCATTTGTCAAGTTCAGTATCACATTTTCACTATATGTTCTAATTTATCAGCTGTAGTCTCAATCCTATGGCCAGGATTATCAGGGTTAGGACTGGAACAGGATTTGCTATGAAGGTACAGACCTGGAATGTCCTATTAGAGGATAATAAACCACTGGGAACATTCTTCCGTTTCTCTGGCCAATTCAATTTGAATCATTAAATGTTATTGGCAAACACAAAGAGACAGTCAAGGTAAATAACATAGTTTGTATGTGGGTAATTAACTGCCTGAAGTACCACCCATGAAGCAGATAAATCAGACTATTCTTCTGAGCCCCGACTCAAAGGAGGTTAAAGGAATTATTTCACCATTACCATAATCTAATATGTGACCAAATGTACAGATGCTGCATTCAAGAGAGCAGAAACAAAATAACTGCACTGCTGTGGGGAGGCTGGCTGGATAAATGCCAGCATGTTCACTGCTCTGGAAATAGAAGACAAGAAAATACACATATCAAGTTAAACTAATGATTTATGTGTCCCAAAGGCCAGTACCAGGAGAATGAACCCCTAGAAGGCACAAATAATGAACACATTGCCTGTAAGAGAAGTGTTTATTTCTCCTTCTAGTAGGAGGCTCTTTCCTAACAGAGAACATGAGGATTTGATATTCCTCCCAGCATTTTGAGAGGATCCCTGATGCTCCCCAGGGGACTGTCTGTCTGCAGGGAAGCTGCTCAGGGCGGGCAGCAGGTACTCCCAAAGGCAGCTTCGTTTGTCAGTGGGTGGGCTGGGAGCAGAGATCAGGGCTGGCAAACTCGGGAAAAGAGTGCCTGGAGGCATGTGCTGGAAAGCAGAACAGTGCAGGGAAACAGGGCTGGAGAGAGATGGGAATGAGGTGACTCAGTGGAGAGAGGTCGCAGCAAAGCACGCAGGAGCAGTTTTCAGAAACTACAGGAGAGAGAAGGAATTTAGGAGAGCCCTGAGCAGTGAGTGTTGTTTTACTGCAAAATACAAAGTGTCTCTCCCAAGGAAAATGGGGGAAGGGGAAGGGGAAGGGGAAGGGGAAGGGGAAGGGGAAGGGGAAGGGGAAGGGGAAGGGGAAGGGGAAGGGGAAGGGGAAGGGGAAGGGGAAGGGGAAGGGGAAGGGGAAGGGGAAGGGGAAGGGGAAGGGGAAGGGGAAGGGGAAGGGGAAGGGGAAGGGGAAGGGGAAGGGGAAGGGGAAGGGGAAGGGGAAGGGGAAGGGGAAGGGGAAGGGGAAGGGGAAGGGGAAGGGGAAGGGGAAGGGGAAGGGGAAGGGGAAGGGGAAGGGGAAGGGGAAGGGGAAGGGGAAGGGGAAGGGGAAGGGGAAGGGGAAGGGGAAGGGGAAGGGGAAGGGGAAGGGGAAGGGGAAGGGGAAGGGGAAGGGGAAGGGGAAGAGGAGAGGAGAGGAAAGAAAAGAAAAGAAAAAAGAAAAGGGTGATGATGACTTAGCTTGGCAACCTCCTCCCGAGCTCAGGGCAAGGTATCTACAGTGCCATTGCCCTGTGCCATCAGCCATGGTCTGTCTTTAGCTCACAAACCTGATGTGCACCCCAAAGCACAGTGTAACTCCAGCCTCAGGAAATGCCCCTCTAGGACCACAGAGTCATCAAGGTTGGAGAAGACCTCCCAGATCATCACATCCAACCTGGAGCCAAAATCCAGGAGCTTGCACTCATACAGGCTGTATCCTGAATCCACACTCTGGCAGGACAGCAAGGTTTTCAGGACCTCAAATGCATAGGCAGGATTCTGCCCAGGTGTCTGGTGCCTGTGTCACAATCCCATGCTCCTTCCTAGATGAGCTGGTTCTAACACTCTTCTAATTCTGGAAAAAAAAATAGAGCCTCAGGCAGTTTTCAGCTGTGATTGTGTGAGTTTAAAGACAGAAGGGTCATGGATTATTTTCACTCCATCCCAAATTTCTTCCTCCATTTAAGCAGATGCTCAGAAGGAAAACCCCTGCCCAGCAGAAAGTTCCCTGCCCGTAATGGTTTTTCAAGGAATGGTTTCTGATACCTCTGTGTCACATCAACTTGGAATCCAACCTTGCATTTTCACTGATGGATGTGTTCATGCCTAAAGCTGCACTCAGGAAATCCACCAGCCTGTAACTGTCAGCAGAGCTCTTAACAGGGACAGCCCTGAGCAGGCACATCCCAGACTCACATGATGGCCCTGAAATCCCATTAGGAGCAGCATCATGTGCTGACATAACCAGAGGGAAAGGGATGTCCTTTACACATGTAAGAGATCCCAGAAACCATCAAGGATGTGGGATGAAAGGAGGAGAGGGGAATAAAAGAGCTCTTTGAATAGGCATGAACCTACTATTTATAGTAGAATGAGTTCACAGGAAAGGATACTTATGATATCAGAAACCACCAGGACATCTGTTTATTTTAGTAGTGAAGAAGATCTTCCCTAGGGGACATCTGAGTGTGCTTCAAGGATTCCCAGGCCAGCAGGAGCCAGAAAGGCAGGAGGCAGCAGGATCCCACTGCTCCCTCCCAGACTGCCTGCAGACAGTGAATCAGATCCTGCAGGATCCCACTCAGCAGCCCATGGATGTTGTTTACTCTCCAGCCCTGCAGGTGGGAAACCCTCGGGGTCCCCAGGCTGGGAATGTCCAGGCTGTGACCCAGACATGGAGCCAGGCACATGAATTAACCCAGAATGTTTGCTGGGTTTCTCTAATGAGGGCAGAAGGATGATAATTGTGGGTTATTCTGCTGCAGGCTGGTCTGGGGGGGGTGAATTGTTACTGGTGCCCACACAGATCCACTCTGGGGGGTAGCCTGGAGTACTGAGGGACATTTAGGGTGACCAGAGGGGTGTAAAGTCCCACATGACATCAACATCCACATTTATCCAGCAAAAGTCAAAACCAGGACAGCTTATTCCTTTGCCTTAACAATCCATGGACTTCGGGAAAGAATCTTCTTATTTCCAGGATGGCAGAAACACATCCCAGCACTGCAAAGAAGAAATCCCACTCATCTCCAAAAAACAATCCCTGTGGGACATGTTTTACTTTAAACTGGGGTACTTAAGGCAGAATTGAAAGAACTCTGCACAGGGCTGAGAGTGTTCAGTGTGTTTCTCTCTCATAAAAGATGCAGTAACATATTTGTTTTTTGAAATAAGCTGGGAGATCAGTGAATCCACAGATCTATGATGGATGAGCTGCCAGGACAGTGCTGAACTCTCTGATACTGAAAGACTCACAAACAGCACATCATTAAAATTCAGAGGAAGCAGTCGTGGAGAGTATCAATCCATGGAATAAAAACAATCCTGAGAAAGCTGCTTGTAGTTTTAGAATCTAGAATCACCTGGAATAAAGGTAGGTGTTCCAAAAAGCAGTCAGACATTGTATTGTGCCACAGAACACTTTTTAAGCCCAATCAATGTGTTGATGTTTTCATTGTCTTTGTCTCCATTGACTAAAAATGTCAAGTGTTTTATGAAGGCTAAATAGCCTCGAGCTGCAAGGCCAAAAGTCATGGTAACTGGAATGAAGGCTTGGGAATGAAAGCTGCTTTGAACTTACTGGGAAAAGAGTCAAAAGAGAAAAATAGTCGATAAAGCATTGGATAAGAAATGGCATGAGAAGGGGGCAGCTGAGGGGGGAAAAACCTGTAAGGAAGTATCTCACATCAACTTTACATAAGGTTTTAGCCAGCAGAGAATGTGACTTGGGTGCTCTCAAGCTTAAATGAGACCAGCTCCTCTGACTTCAGAGAGCTCCTGACATACTACCTGGGTTTAAAAAGTTAAAATGAGGTGAAAATGCTTGAAATCCTTGCTCCACACATGCCAATAGAACATTCAACATTGCCTTTTCCTTGGAAATTCACTTGTAAGTTAAATATATTTGCAATCACCAATAGAAAGGGGAAACTGGCAGCAGAATGAATGATCTGTCCTATAGCCTGATGTAAATCACCCACTTCCTTTCCAGCTGGGACAGACAAGTGTATTCCCTTGGAGAGGACATGTCTGAGCAGAGTTAAATTAATGAGGACAAGACTTTGGTCATGGTTTAGGAAGACAACAAATCCTTTGGGACTTGAAATGTTGCCACCTGGAGCACAATGAACACCACCTTCAGAGGCTGCTCAAGGTGCTGCTCTGAGAAGAAGCACAGGTTATCCCAGGCAGTGTGTCTGAGAGCGTGAGAAGAGCTCAAACTGTAAATAAAACTCACAGTGAAAAAGACTTCAGTTATCAAAATACACCTGGGGCTGCAGATAGGAAGTTGTGGCTGTTGCTGTCACAGAATCACAGAATCATAAAATAGTTTGGGTTGGAAGGGACTTTAAGATTATCAAGTTCCACCACCTGCCATGGGCAGGGACACCTTCCACTGTCCCAGGCTGCTCCAAGCCCCAATGTCCAACCTGGTCTTGGACACTTCCAGGGATCCAGGGGCAGCCACAGCTGCTCTGGGCACCCTCTGCCAGGGCCTGCCCACCTTCACAGGGAAGAATTCCATCCTAATATCCCATCCATCTCTGCCCTCTGGCAGCTTTGCAGCCATTCCCTCTTGTCCTGCCCCTCCAAGCCCTTGGACAGTCTCTCTCCATCTCTCCTGTTGGTCCCTTCAGGCCCTGCAAGGCCACCCTGAGCTCACCCCAAAGCTTCTCCTCTCCAGGTGAGCAATGCCAGCTGTACCAGCCTTTCCTCCCAGCAGAGCTGCTCCATCCCTCTGATCCCCCTGGTGCCTCCTCTGGATCTCTCCAGCAGCTCCAGCTCCTCCCTGTGCTGGGCCAGGGCTGGGGCAGCTCTGCAGGTGGGCTCTCACCTGGGCACAGGGCACAGGGGCAGGATCCCCCTGCCCTGCTGCCCACTCTGCTTTTGATGCAGATTTCTCTTTCCATTGAAAATGGGTTTGTTGCAACAGGAACTGAAAGAGGAAAAGAGCTGAACAGTATCAAACACCCAGAGCTTTGCCACAGCAATCTGAACATCCCAGAGTGGGCACCGAGCTGGGCTCCCCCCCGGGGCTCTGGAACACAAAGCTTCAGGAGCACCAAGAGCAGAAAATCAGGGTGATTTCCTACAAACACCACTTTTCATGTGGCTGCCAACTTGAGTAACTTCCAGAGGCTCCTCTTTGCTAGCCTGGCTTGATCAAATGTTTCCCAGCATAAACCAGTACCTCTCTAGACAGATGGATCATCCAAGACCTTATGCACAAAATGAGGATAATATCTCCCAGAACCACCAGAAGACTAAAAGCATTAATGATAGTTTGCAATAATAAAGTGAAAGGGAATGCAAAGGAAAAGATCCACGGGCAGCTCTCCCAGTTTCCAGTCCTGGTGAGTTTTCTGACACGCACCCTGTGTCTCAGTCACCTCTGAGTGCTTTGCTCTGCAGGTTCTTACCCAAAACATCCCTGCAGAGGCTGCTCAGGATGCTGCCCTGGACAGCAGAGCAGCTGCCTCTGGATGTTGGATCCTGCCTGGCTCAGCACTAGATCAGATTTAATTAAAAACTCCAGGCCAGCACACAAAGCAGTGATGTGGAGAGCTCCCAACTGCACACACCAAGCTCAGCAAGTCGAGCTTTGTTACCAAACCTTTTCATCTTCCCAGCCTGGTAAACAGCTTCATTTCCAACCTGCTTCAGGAATCACTGCAAAGAATTCAAAGGAGGGAATGGGGAGATGGGGTAAGAAAAGAGGGAGACAAGAAGCTTTCTGTTAAATAAGAGTGTGTTTTGAATTGATATCTTGAGTGCCAAAAGAAATGGCCTTCAGATGTGGCTTTACAAATTACAATATCAGTAGGGAAAAAGTCTCTTAAATGTTAAGTTTTCCCTCAAGATTGAAGTGAGTATTCATGCTGGCTTCATTCCTTCCCCTAACTTCCAAGCTGAAATGTCAGCTCAAACTCTATTTACAGCCCCTACTTTAGACTTTCCTATGGCACTGTCAAAGTAACATTTGAATTTCCATTTCATCAACTGAAAGAAAAACAACCCCAAACTTTGGATGGAGTGGATGCAGGGATTAGAGCTGTGTACTGCTTACATGTCTCCTGTTGTTTTGTCTAAACCAAGGGGTTTGTGCAGGATTCTGACATGTGTGCAATATCTGAGCCATGAACTAATGCTAATGGGGCTAGGGCATGCTGAGAAAGTTAATCAAGGGTGTTTTTCTGTAGGATATTTAGCTGCAATCGTGGCCTTACATGATCTACTCCTTTGTGATTATGGTGTAAATCATATTAAAGCTAAAGCACCAAGAGAAACATTTTGTACCTTCTTTGCAGACGTGTTCAAGGTCATGTGTTCTCTAAAGCAAAATAAATGAAATTATCTGGGTTTAAGAGCATTTTAGTTGCTTTTATTTAAAAATCACTTCTCTGATCCACTTCAGAGAGCTTCTCCCACATCTGAGAGGTGGCAGGCTTTGAAACTGTTTTGTGTTCATTCACCCATGTGTGTCTGAGATCATAAAAAAAAAAAGCACAGAGGCTCCTGAGTAACTCTGTTTTCTTCAGAGAGCAAATAACTACAAATAAATTTCAAATCAATCTTGGGGTGCCTCTGTTTGGATGCAGAGCAGCCCAACTCTACCCCCTATTCCAGGGGGTATTCCTATTTGTCCTGCTGGATAAGGAGCACCAGGAACCAACACCCAGCTCCAAAATCAGATTTTCTCCCTGGCTTGTGCCCACCCTGTCAGCAGCCAGGCCTCTGCAGGGCAGATTTATCTCAAAGCTTAATTAACTGCTCCAAAAGAGATCCTAAATGAGACTGAACAAGGAGTGCTGGCTTGCTTGGCCTCCTCCTTTCCTGCACCTCCTTTAATTGAGCTGTAGGTTTGCACCAACAGAGCATTCTGTGCTCTGAGACCTCTCCAGATCTGTCACTGAGGGGTCAGCAAGAGGGATCAACTGTTCTCCTCTTGCAGAACAGCTCTGCTGGAAGGCTTTATTGGGATTGATTTGACTGGGATCATGTCAAATCACATCTCCAGCACCAACCCTCTTAGCCTCAGCCTTGCTGAGTCTAAAACCTGTTCTCTGTAAGTATTTCAGATTGGGGAAAATCAAGTATTCCTTGCAAAATTATCTGGATTTAAAGTCTTTTCCTATTTTCTTTTCCTGCTGAGATCAGACTCATTTTGCAGCCTTTGCTTCCCTCATAGGCTGAGTGATCAGACATCAGACCTCAATCCTTGTAGCTGGTTTTTCCTCTATTTAACTGTCCTTTATTTGAAGTGAAGGTGGGGAGAAAGGAAAGAGGGGAAACTAGAAGGATGATTTCCTTACATCACTTGCTTCTCTCCATCCCTTGTCTCTATTAGCACAAGGCTAAATTCTCCCCAGGGAAGAGCTGGGCCCTGGGGATGTGTGAGGAGCTCTGCAGAGGTGGGGAGAAGGTGCCAGCACAACCAAACTGTGTCACAGCATGAAAAACCTTCAGCAGAGGAAGCTGCTGGTGCTGTACCTGGCCTGTCACTGTGCCTGCTGGGGTTTCTCTGCTCTGTCAGGATACAGAACTCCAGACCCTGTGGAAGTGGACAAATCCTTCAATGCTATTTCAGGTCAGCTCAAGCAGCCATCAAAGAACAGCTTCCTGCTGCAGACACACAGGACTGGTGCTTGACCAAAACAAAACCAAACCAAAAAAGAAAAAAAGAAAAAAAAAAAAAGTTTTTTTTCCACCCCCTGCTGTTTCTTTTCTCTGTCTTGGCATCTGTGGCCTTATCTGGCACGTGCACTTGCACCATGCTGTGATAAAATGTTCATAAAATAAGAAACTGGCAAACGCTCCTCCCTGGCAGCTTCTACCAGTGAGTCACTCCTGCTATAGAAGCCATTTCCTTTAAAGTGGAAAAAAAGAGAATATAACACAGAAATAAGGAACCAGTCAGTGAATTTTCCATAAATAATGTTTCCTCCTCGTGTTCTTTCACCAATTGACTTCATTTTTGCTCTTTCCTTTTGCTGCCCCAGTTCCCAGCTCCTGGTTCTGGTAATTTGTCAATGAACTGCAAAAGGGGCTGAGTGATTCATACCAAACCCAGACAACCAGCAGCCTATGGGGAACCTTCCCCCACTCCAGAGGGGAAGATTTGATTCCCTGGCTTTAAAAAACTCCACTCAATTAGAAGGGAAAAGGGGAAAAAAGCTGTTCCAAGCATGATGTCACTGTTTCCACTGCTTCATAAGGAAAGCATGTCCCCTTCTTATTTTAAAGATGACATATTAGTGCTTATTTTCCTGTCAGTCCTCTGTGTGTGAGGAAGGGGAGGCAAAAGGAATAAGGATTTTCTGGCTTCTTTTACTTAACTCTGAAATTATCAAGAGCCTGCATCAGCTAAGAAGTGGGAAGCAGCTGAAATATATCTGGAGAGAAGAGAGTAGCCAAGCAAGCTCCATGATGGAAAGCTCCCTGCTCTGAGGAAATCCTGAGCTGGATTGAACTCCACAGTTCTCAGGGAGCTCTTCAAAATGCCCAGAGTGTGACAAGAAATGGGGCTGTGTTCAGATGTTAGTCAAGGGTTAGATGAACATAGGTGTGAAATAACTGTCACTACAGACCATTCCACATTAAAATTATGGCTCTTTTCCCTGCCCCTGAGCCTGGTAAAAATTGCTGTCAGGGGTGTGCTTAGGGTAGAGTGATAAACCTGCACCAGCCCAACCTGAACGCCCCGTTTGTTATAATTTAAGGTGCACCAGTAAATAGAGTTCTCTCACCTTTGCTCCCCAGTACAGGTGTATGATATAATGGAATATTTGGCACAAATCTGTTCATGAAGGTGCACAACAATGCTGCCGTACACCAAAATTTGTACAGCAAATAACCCAGTCCCAGGTACCCCAAATCACTGCAGCATCTTCAGTCCCCCCTGGCTGGCAACACTGGGGGACTCCAGAAGTCAAAGCTGATGGAAAAGAGAAACTAACAGGTCCACAAACATTTAAAAAACCAAATTTTTGCCTTGTCCTGTGTGTGAGGCTGTGGATTATTTACCCTTTTATTCCCAGGGCATCACTCTGTCCATTAAGAGCAACTGGTTGGACAAATTTGAAGTGATTTCTGAGTTCCAGCTTTGGGACTGATTAAATCACAGAATCATGGAATGGTTTGGATTGGAAGGGACTTTAGATCATTCCATTCCACCCCTGCCATGGCAGGGACACCTTCCACTAGCCCAGGTTGCTCCAAGCCCTGTCCAACCTGGCCTTGGACGCTGCCAGGGATCCAGGGGCAGCCACAGCTGCTCTGGGAGACAAACACCTCCCTGTCACCACTGCCTTCAGCCACAGGCTGCTCTTCCCACCCTGGCTCTCACCCTGTGCCTCCAGAGCATCTGGCTGTGTCCAAGGGGAAGCAGATCCACAAATAATCCCCTCTGTGGTGCTTCCATCCAAGTGCAGAAGTGCCAGTACCCATCAGTTCCAGTGCCCAGGCAGAGACAGAAGTGCCTGCAAGCAGCATCACCTTTGTCAACATTTCCCTTCCCTTTTTCAATAAAAAGAGTGTAATGCTGAAATTCCCATCCCCACCTCCTCCCTCTCATCGTGCAGAGCTCAGCATGAAATGTGGTTTTGTTTATAGATGTAAGGAATTAAATCCATGTCTCGGCTTGACCCTGTCTGCCCCATTCCATTAAAAACCATTCCTCAGACTTTGGAGACAAGAAACGAAAGGATAAAGCCTCTCTCAAGCATATACAGCAAATGGCAATTTATGTTTAGAGTTTTTGCACTCATAGATTGCTCTTGTCATTTTGATAGTGACTCTTCTTCTTTCCACATAAACAATATTTAATAATCCTCTGGGTTTTTTCCCAGATGGCTTTTAAAATCAGAGGTGCTGCCCCATCTCCCAGGCAGGGCTGGGCTGTCGTGCCCACCTCAAGGAGTGACTGCAACACATGATTTTCACTTTATTATACTACAAGTGATGAAGTCATGGAAGACTCTGAGAATGAGACACGTGTCCTGGCGGTGGAGTCCTGCCCCCACAGCCATCCCCGTGGACACTGCTACAGGAAAAGGCTTGAGAAGAGGGGGGAAATGCCTTTCCCACCAGCAGCTGGGTTCAGACACTACCTGTGGCTCAATCCACAGCTGACTCAGCTTTCTCTTGTGGTTACAGTGAGGTAACCCTGGCTAAGATAGTGCACAGGGGATATTAGGACTTATGCTCAGAAAATTTAATCAGGCATAATACGACCCATTGTTCTCTGCTTGCTTTATGTTAAGGAAAATCCAAACCAGCTTACAGCAGAGGTTAAGGAATAGACATTTTGCTCATTCACACAGCCATCACCATCACTCAATGAAATGAAACAGCCACATGGAGAATGGCACAGAAACTTGGGAAAACGCTTGCAGTTTTAGTCTTGTGGTGAAGGGAGGGATGAGTTTGTGGGAGGTGGCACTTCCACCCTGCTGAGATGTCACAGCCTCTCCAGGGACAGAGCCAAGCTCAGCAATTTCCAGCTCTTCAAGCGGGGATTTACATCTTCCAGGAGACAAAGCCTGTGCTGGGAGATCACCTCTACTCTCATTTTCTACCAGCAGACATCCCAGGGAAGCCCCTGCAGTGCCCCAGCCAGGCTAGGACAGTTTTCCATACATATTTAGCTCTCCTCATACAGTTCTGAAGAGAAAACCAATCTGAAATATGTTCTAACAAAGATCAGCCAGAAAGGGCACTGAAGCACAAGACTGAGCAGAAAAACCCAAGTGGAGTTTCTGGAATTTGAGGTGGGGTGTGGGCAAGGGAACTCTCAGGGCATGGGAAATGCAGTGGGAGAAATTAAAAAAAAAGAGAATGATGAAGAAACAATAAAGAAAGAAGAGGATCTTAGAGCCAAGAGAGAAAGAAAAATGAGGCACAGGGTAGATAATGGAAATAGTTATGAATTCCAAACATTGAAACCCCTCATGCTTTCCCTGCTCCAAGTAGTGAGCCAGAAATCATGTATTTCATTAACCTTTTTGTGTTTACTGCCACTCTCAATTTGTCTCTCAAACAATGGTTTTTACTACAGCTACAAAGAATCATCAGATGGAACATTACAGGAAATAAACCAATTCTTATCTGGGACAAATTAGATGTTCTTCTCCTGTTCTTTTATTTCCAGGAGCTGCAGTTTGGAAGAACAGTTTGTAGGAACTAGCATGGCACAAAACATGGGCATTAAATGCTGCAGGGTCTGAATGCTTAACCATGCACTCAGTTAAAATCCTTTGATGCTGGTGTGGGAGCTGTCAAATTCCCAGTTCCTCAGGAATCAGATTTGTTTTCTCCAGGAAATCCATTTTGCCACACACACATATGTGTGTTTGCTTGTGGATGCTGCCTCTGATCATCCATCCTTCCCATCCTCTGAGCTGCATCCACGTTGCTCCTGAGAGCTCCCTGAGGCCCTGGGGCTGGTCAGGAGCTGGACTCTGCAGATTCCTCTGTGGGAAGCTGCCCGTGCAGGAGGGCAACAGCTCCCTGCAGAACCTCCTGCTGACCCACTGACACAGAGCAGCCCCATGCAGAAGTGTGCAATTCATCCAGATAACTCATCCTGGAAGCTCCTTCCCCAGCAAGCTGGGAGGTTTGGGAAGCCATAACAAAGTTTGTAAAGCATGAAAAAGCCCGGGATGAAACGCTGCTTCAAATTATCCAACTCCCTCTTCTCGAGGGTGCAGACAAGAGAGTGGCAACCCAGCTAGAAACCAGGACCAGCTGAGCAGAAACCAGCCCCAAACCATGTGAATTTTCATCTCACACTGGTGATTACACAACTGCTGGGCTCTTATATAAGTAGGCAGATGAGTTTGCCTGCAAATAATCAAGTTAAAATCGTGAAGGTCCAGAACTATAAACATCCTCCCCACTGGGAGCCCAAGGAGCCTTTTGTGAGAAGCATGGATCTCATTATACTAAAAATATCCAAAGTGATTTGATTTTGTTGTGGGTAACTTCTTTGCTGGATCTCCTTTATAAACCTTACTTTGCTTTTAATAATAAAAAAATCCCCCAAAATGCCAGTCTGGTACATATATTGTTTTCAGAAATGTGGGCACTATGGTGAAAGCCTTTTTTTTCCCTGAATTAGGACAATTTAATTTGCTGTTTAAAATTGCTGGAGACTTTAAGTTATTTTATCTTTTTTCCCTACAAAATGAAAAAAACGTCCTGTCCAGCTTCATCTGAATCTTGTAAAAAGCAGCATGAAAGAAAGCAGATATAATTCAGTAGTGATAAGAAAACAACATTTTCCTCTCCTTTGTTGCAGCCCAGAAAATTGCTCTGAGAACCAAATGCTGTTGATCTCTGCCTAGAGCAGGTAAATGCAGTTTTTACATAGAGTGACCTCGGTGCATTCACATTCAAATGAACCTGGAGAAAGCTCAGAAGAAAAAGAAAAAACCAAAAAACCAAACCTCGATGGACATCAAAAGAAACAGTATTTTGATTTCCTAGATGAAACATCAGGATATCACTGATATTCAAATAAAATAAAAAATCTCACTTGTAACAGCTGGTCTTAATTCAGCTGCTTTTTCTTGAGAGCAGACTAAAAATCCTGAAATGGTCTTACTGATAAAGAGGCACCTCACAGCCTTTCACACCCCTCTGGCAGGATCCACCATCCCACTGGGAGCTGACCTGAAGCTGAGAGGTGAGAACTGATTAGGGCTGGAGTTCCCTCAGCCTCATTCCTACACCTCATCCCACCTCAGAACCTTCTTAAGCACTTGGAATTTGGTCTCTGTGCAGACAAAAACAAGGCAGCACATCTGTAGGGTGATCCCAGCAGGCTGAGCAGCCACATAATAATGGAATTATTATCCTGGAATCATCACTGACATCAGCTCGGGAAGCACAGAGCACCATCCCCAGATTTTCCTTACCTCTGATTAAGATCAGCAGCCTCTGGGTACCTAAGGAGCCTGTGGAAGTTACAGGACAGCTGGAAATCAAACACAGCAAGGGATCTTTACAGAGCATTCCCATTCCTCAATATTCCCTCTTCCCTAAACTGAGGAAAGTCAAAATTAAAAATCCAGCCTGGGCTACCTCTCCACAGGCTCTCACTTGTCAGGCTCTCACTGACCTGGTCAGTGACCCCAGGTGTGCTGCTGGAGGTTGACTCCAGGTTTTTGAGATTCAGGCTGATCCATGTGCAGTTCCCCTAAATATACCAAATAAACAGTGCTTTCCAAAAGCTGTGCTAAAGGGGCAAAGCCCAAACTGACATAAATCTCAGCAAATTAGTCTGGTTCAGATGAGCCTGGACTTGAACATTGAGCCAAATCTGTTTAATCTGGAAGTGATGCGGGAAATCTCATAAAGTCAGGCTTTCATGAAAGATTTGTAGTGCTTCCTTATTTTCATGTGGTCAGAAGTTACTATAAGAAAAAAATGTCTTTTCATGCTATTTCAGTATTTTAGCTTAATGTTTGGGCCAAAATCGAAGCTGTTTTAATTTCATTTTCAGTAAGCTCTAAACAGTCTATAAAAAGAGGGCTGCAATTAGATTTAGGATGAGATGTCAAAGTTTGTTCTACATTCCTGAATACAATATTGATATGCTTTTTTTGAGTTTTTTTCTTATTAATCAAACAATCTTTTCATTTTACCAGAAAAGGTTTTAACTGATATGGCCAAGGGAGTCCTCTTTTGTCAGGATAAAATCCACATACAAATTTTAGCACCCCAGTTTATCAAGGGACTCTCCCACCTATCCTTTAGACATCTCTGAGGAGCCACCTTGGGACTGCCTGAATCCCACAGAGCTCCAGAGCAGCTCCCACAAAGGCAGCCTCATTCAGCAGCACGAGTGCCTTGTGTTTTTAAAGGAAATAATTTCAAATGCAGCTCTCTGGTGCCCATGGACCCCCTTCCATCTGCCCCAAAGGAGAAGAGGTTTCTGCCAAGTCCAAAACCCGAGTGGCTCTTGCCAATTCCGGATGTAACTCGGGGAAAGCTGCGTTTTCCAACCCCACCATAAGAAATTCTTGTCACATTAATCACACCAGTGGTGTCTCACCCTCTGAGGAGCCAGGCTGGGCAAGGGAAAAGCCAAGGTTAATATTTGCACAAGTCAAGGCAGGCCAGAGCCAGGACAAGGGGGACAGTGTGTCCTTGGATCTCAGAGCACAGGGAGATCTCCACCTGGCAGTGCAGGGGCTCCCCAGGACCACAACTGGTGAGAATCCATGGATATTTTGAACCCCAAATCCTGGTAGCTTAGCCCACAGGCTGTTTGCCAGCAGTGGCACAAGGATCTGCTGGGATGCAGGCTGGATCCACACCAGGATGGAGCCTGGCTGGATGCCACATCCAACAATTGGGTGCCAGGAATTCTCCAGCACCATAAATACCTCTGGAACTCCACCACCAGGTCCTGCTGTCCTTCTGAGGCCTGATCCTGGTGGATATTCCCTCTCTGCCATGGCACTGGGGTGAGGGTATGGGATGAGACTGTTCTCCCACATTTCCTTCCCCAAGGAACTCTGTAGCTTCATAAGGAGGTGGCAGATGTGAGATGGAGGAGATTCTCCTACAAAGTGGTGCAATAAAATGGAGCAGAAGGCTCCCAGCTCCATCTGCCATTCCATTTGGATTCTCCCTCTGAAAATGAAAAGTGCAGGCAAAAATCCAAAGGGATCTTCTGCTGTAGAGAAGTGTTCTGGTGTAATTGTCATTTCTCCTTGTTAATGAGAAATATTTGGGAATAAAGGCTCACGTCAGAAGCACGTTGCCCACCTTAATACAAATTATCAAATATTGGAAGGAATACTTTGGGGAAAAACTGAGAAAGTGCATAAAACCCACATTTTTTAAAAAGAAAAAAAAAATCAACAAAATGAAACGCTTTATCCAGAGAAGCTACAGGATATCCACAGTATATTCTGGGAATAACAAATAATATTTGAAACACCAGCCTAAAGGAAAATAAACTACTCCATCTTGACTTAACAGTGGCAAAGAACTCTGGAACTAAATCCATGGGAGTGAAAAATCCAGAATTTCCCAAGATACTGGCAGCAAACATCACAAAATCCTACCTTTGGTGCCAAAGGAATATTCCAGTTAATGAAACACACAGCTTGGAAGGATCTGCTAGAATTTGTGAAAGATGCCTTGAAGAAATTCATCCCTTCTAACAAAATTTCCAATTAAAAAAAAAAAGATTACTGAGCAGGAGCTCATTTTACATTGGAAAGGAGTTTCTCCATCCCAGAGGACTCCTGGAGATGAGCTGAGGAAAGGGGGCAAACAAGTGACTCAGAACCAGGGGGAGTTGGGTCTGGCAAAGCCAGAGCTAGAGGAATGTGATAGGGATGCTTCTGTCCCAGAAAGGTTGGCCTGGAACAGACCACAGACAGATGAGGAAAACATGGATAGAATAAATGAGGAAAAGGGAAAAATAAATTTTTGGAGAGGGTTAGAAAATTTTAGATGGGAAGGTAGAGGGAAGAGGGTTGTTGTCCCGTTAATCCAGTTCTCTGGCATGGAATGCCATTTGGCAATGGAAACTTGGTGGCAAGAATATTTGGAGTGGCATTTATGGGTATAAATGTCAAAAAAGGAGAGAGCCAGGTAAAAAACAAAGGCAAAATACTGTTGGCACAATAACTTAATCTTAATTAAATGAAGTTTGGGAGCCTTGCTCAAAGCTTTCATTAAAACATGGCCATAAGCTGGGCAACACCAATAAATTGGCAATAAGGAGAGTCTTAACCATTACAGATAAGATTTTAAAGTAACAGTCTCACAGCAACAGTGGAAGTCAGTCTGGATTTGAAAATCTTGATGTATTTATGGATGTCATTATGATATGGATGCCTGATAGAGACTGGACATGACCTTGAAAGACCTTTCCAGAGCTTTTGCCTCATTCCTCCAGTAGCATCCTACCAGTCACTGTCTGTGTTCACCCCAGTACTGTGCTCTTCCCAGGCCCCCACACTGAAGTTATTCCACATGATGCCTCAGGGATTTTAGCTTTTCTGTTTTTCATATATTTGTAACCCTGCAGTTCTTTAGTGTGTAACTCTAAACTCCACACCCAGTGGGAGCTGCTGCTTTCCCATTTTGGGCAGACACAACAATTCCTCTCCAGGCCTGGCAATCAAGGACACCTCACTGCCTCAGGCCCCAGAGATGGAAACAAAAGTGAGTTTGGGGGGAGCAAACTTGGGGTCAATGACTTCATTACCTGGAGCTGGAATTGGCAGATTAACCCCCAATATGCAAATGGAGCAAACTTATCAAAGTGTGAAACCTGTGACCTGCCATCCATTTTGGGTGTAGGCCCTGGGGGGCTTTGTCTGCCTGAAATGTACCTGAAGGCCCTTCAATAAATATACCTGCTTTTTATTCCCTTAATTTTGTCTGGCCTCTGCTTTTAGGTAGTCCCTAAAGGCATCACATGTCCACCAGCTGAATAAAAAGCAAAATCATCTTTACAGGAAATGCACCAGCCCTTCTTTCATATTGGGATGCAAGACCCAAAGGCCTCTCATCCAGGGGCCAGGGTGGCTTTGCTTGAAATCTTCCCTAAACCAAACTTTAGCAATGCTTTGGAAAGGTTTCCCCACCAGGAAGGGCCGAGTTTCAGATGTCACACTCTTTCCACAGCTTCATTTCAATTTCTCTTCCAGCAAAGGTCACAACTGTTTGGTTTCATAGCCTTGCTGCTGCCCATCCCAAGAGGAGGATGATTTGTAAAATTTGGATGTGCATGCCCCTGTGGGTTGCAGCATTCCCCAAGAGAACTGCAGTGGAAATTAAGAGCCTCATCAAACCATGCACAAACAAACCGTGATGCTCTGGAGTGTCCTTACCACAATCAGGCAGGAATTCTTCTCTTACTTGGGTAAATTCAAGATATATTTTATTTATTTTATTTTATTTTATTTTATTTTATTTTATTTTATTTTATTTTATTTTATTTATTTTATTTTATTTTATTTATTTCAAGATCTATTTTTACCTCT